>JAJPUD010005489.1:17462-69982 GCA_023553655.1 Myrmecobius fasciatus | reverse complement strand
GAGCTATTTTGTTTGGTCCCAGAGGGCTGCACCAGAACTCATGGGTAGAAGTTGCAGAGACAGATTTAAATACGATGTCTTAAAAACCTTGATAGCATTTAGAATGATCCTAAAATGGATTGCCTCTGAGGACTGGCAGAGCCTTCACCCACCCTCAATCAAATTCTTCAGACAAAGGCTGGAAGACTACCTGGAAGGTGTTCTTGATCAGATAGATTAGATCAAAGGTGTCAGAGGCTGCATTGTGACCAGCCCTCAAGCTGGCAACATTCTAAGTGAGCCTGAACCAGATGAAAATGTAATTCTGAAATATTTATTTAATAAAATAATATTTATTTAATAAAACAAAGTAAAATACAATAGAACATAGATAATGTTATGGTAGTTAGGTGAATAGAATATGGATAGAATGCTTGGCTTAGAGTCAGGAAGCCTCATCTTCCTGAATTCAAATCTGGTCTCATACATTTACTAGCTGTATTACCCTGAATAAGTTATTTAATCCTGTGTGCCTCCATTTCCTCATCTGTAAAATGAGCTGGAAAAGGAAATGGTGAATCATGCAGAGTCTTTGCCAAGAAAATGGGCTCACAATGAGTTGACCATGACTGAACAGCAATGTTTTGGGGATTTCTTTAAACCTTATCCATAACTTTTTATTCAACAATAGGAATAATAACATCAAAGATACTTCTAAGTGAAATCAAGTATATAAATAATAAAATGCACTAAAATCCAAACATAAACTTTGGTCACATTTTCCTACTAAAGCATAATTACCTGTAGAGGACAGTGGTTAAAAGGTTACAAGAACTTTTAAAGAAAGTGTCTGAGGAAAAAAAATCCCTTATAAATTGTTATTATAATTTTTGATACCAATTAGTTCATTTGGAATCTCTGTTCATTGCTCTTCTCCTGGTTTTCACTGGTCTTCCATTGGATAAATCCTTTCTTCTATACCTGAAGTGACATAGCACTTGAAGCTCTTTCTAATTATAATGACTTTTATTTTTTCTAGTAAATTTATTTTTAATACATATTGTTTTATGATTCATGTTGGGAGAAAAAATCAGAGCAAAAGGGAAAAACCATGAGAGATATTTTAAAAAAAACAGAAAAAAGAAGTAAACAGAGCATATGTTGATTTACATTCAGTCTCCTTAGTATTTTTTTTCTGGATGCAGATGGCATTTTCTGATGAAATCTTTTGGGATTGCTTTAGATCACTAAACCACTGAGAAGAACCAAGTCTTTCATAGTTGATCATCGCACATTCTTGTTGTTATTTTGTACAATGTATCCCTGGTTCTGCTTGAACAACAACAATGTTAATATGTGTTTTTCTCAGTCAATATTCTGGCCACATTAATCTTTATGTATATATGGTCCTGGTTTCTATTTATATTTGACATCACTGTCAAAATAGACTTAGGATTCCTGCTGTGAGATTTGATGACTTGGGGGAAGAACCTTAAAGAGTTTTGGTTTTGATTTTTAGAATGACGGGCTAGGGTTCTCTGGGGCTTTGAGGAAGAGTATGCTGGGATGAGAGAACTGGAGTATTGGAATTCTTACCAGATGTTTAAGAGTACTGATTATGGACATGAATTTGTATGCATTGATCAAGTCTGTCTATCTCTTGATGTGCTCTCTCTCTGCCTGTTTCTCTCTATTTCCCAATATTTTAATATATTCTGCAATGTCAGGAAAGAGAAACTTGGTAAAGGAGGAATGTGGGAGCATGGCTCCTTGCACATAAGAAATTAAGTGCATACCAAGATAAGATCTAAATGGGTTCATGATCTAGATATAAAGAGTGATATTATAACCAAATTAGAGGAATGTAGTATAGTTTACCTCTCAGACCTGTGGAGATGGAATAAATTTATGTCCAAAGAAGATCTGGAACTCTTAATTGAACACCAGATAGATAATTTTGATTATATTAAGTTAAAAAGTTTCTGTACAAATAAAACTAATGCAGACAAGATTAGGAGGGAAGCATCAAATTGGGAAATCATCTTTACATTTAATGGTTCTGATAAAGGCCTCATTTCTAAAATATATAGAGAATTGTCTCATATTTATAGGAATTCAAGCCATTCTCCAATCCATAAATGGTCAAAGGATATGAACAGACAATTTTCAGAGGATGAAATTAAAACTATTTATAGTCATATGAAAAGGTGCTCCAAATCACTATTGATCAGAGAAATGCAAATTAAGACAACCCTGAGGTACCACTACACACCTGTCAGATTGGCTAAAATGACAGGAAAAGATAACAATGAATGTTGGAGGGGATATGGGAAAACTGGGACACTGATACATTGTTGGTGGAACTGTGAATGGATCCAACCATTCTGGAGAGCAATTTGGAGCTATGCTCAAAAAGTTATCAAACTATGCATACCCTTTGACCCAGCAGTGTTTCTATTGGGCTTATATCCCAAAGAGATCTTAGAGGAGGGAAAGGGACCCACATGTGCAAAAATGTTTGTGGCGGCCCTTTTTGTAGTGGCTAGAAACTGGAAACTGAATGGATGCCCATCAATTGGAGAGTGGCTGAATAAATTATGATATATGAATGTTATGGAATATTATTGCTCTGTAAGAAACGACCAGCAGGACGATTTCAGAGAGGCCTGGAGGAACGTGCATAGACTGATGCTGAGTGAAACGAGCAGAACCAGAAGATCATCATACACAGTAACAACAGTATTACATGATGATCAATTCTGATGAACATGGCTCTCTGCAACAAAGAATTGTCTCAAACCAGTTCCAATTGTTCACTGAAGAAAGCCATATACGCCCAGAGAGAGGTATATGAAATGTGGACCACAACATAACATTTTCATGCTCTCTATTGATGTTTGCTTGCATTGTGTTTCCTGTCTCTGATTTTCTTCTTTTTCTTATAGATAGGATTTTTCTTGCACAACTTGTCAACTATTATTACATTATTAACATGTAGTGGACTTCCTACCATCTAGGGGAGGGGAGGGGACTGGGGGTAAAATTTGTAATGGAAAGCTTTGTAAAGATCAATGCTGGGGAACTACCCATACATGTGTTATACAAATAAAAAGCTTTAATTAAAAAAATCAAAAAAAAAAGAAATTAAGTGCAAGATCCTTTAATGCTTGAATCTATGAAACAGTTAGGTGGCAGAATGGCCAGAACATTGGATTTGGACTCAGGAAGATTTGAGTTTGAATCTTATTTCAAATACTTTCTAGTTGAGTGGTATTGATCAAATCACCTAACTATGTCTTAATCTCCTCATCTCTAAAAAGTTTCTTCCAGCTCAAAATCTATGATTTGAAATAATTTAATTTCTTTTGGCCTCAGTTTCTCCATCTGTAAAATACAATTGGGTAAGTCCACAGTATCCTCGGGACCACAGTGTCCTCATCTGTAAAGTGAATAAGTTGGGACTAGACCAGTGGTATCAAATTCTTTTTTTTCTAGTAAATTTATTTTTGATACACATTACTTTATGAATCATGTTGGGAGAGAAAAATAAGAGCAAAGGGAAAAACCATGGGAGAGATTTAAAAAAAAAACAGAAAAAAATGTTAATTCACAGTCTCCTTAGTTCTTTTTCTGATGCAGATGACATTTTCTATCCAAAGTCTATTGAGATTGCTTTAGATCACTGAATCACTGAGAAGAACCAAGTCTTTCATAGTTGATCATTGCACATTCTTGCTATTACTGTGTTCAGTGTATTCCTGGTTCGGCTTGTTTTGCTCAGCATCAATTCATGTAAATCTGTTCAGACCTTTCTAAAATCAGCTTGTTCATCATTTTTATAGAACAATAATATTCCATTATCTTCATATATCACAACTTGTTCAGCTTTTCCCCAATAGTCAGACATCTACTCAATTTCCAATTCTTTGCTAACAGTGGTATCAAATTCAAATACAAATGGGGGCCACTAAACAATATATAAGAATCCCTGCAGGCAATATATTGGTTTAGAAAATCAGACATTATTATGTATTCCCTTTTTATGAATATGTCAACACATTAAAATCAGATAAGAATTGCATTTTAATCTGGTTTGAGCCCTGCTCTGGTCTAAGAGCTATATATTTGACCTTCTGAACTAGATGGCAAAGAAGGAAGGAAAGAAGAATGAATGGATGAGGAAAAGCAAGGGAGGAAGAAAGGAAAGGAGGGAGGGAGAAGGAAAAGGAGGGAGGAATAGAGAGAAGAGGAGAAAAAGAAGGGAGAAAGGAAGGAAGAGAAGGAGGAAAGGAGGAAGGGAGAGAAGAAGAAAAAAAGGAAGAAGGAAGGAAGGGAAGGGAAAAGAAAAGGAAAAAGAAAAGGAAAGAAAAAGGGAATATTGAGAATCTACTATGTGCCAGGCACTATACTAAGCATTTTACAAATATCTCATTTGATCCTTATATCAACAGTGAGAAGGAAGTACTATTATTATCATTACTTTATTGTTGAAGAAATTAAATCAGGAGGTTAATCAGCCTGCCCAGGATCACGCAGTTAGTATGTGTCTTAAGTCTACCTGACTCCAAGCCCAGCACTCTATTTTGCCACCTAACTATCACTCTCATAGAATAAGATTAGAAAGTTTACACAAAATTCAACAAATATTTATTAAGTACCTTCTATGACTGTTACACTGTGCAATAGTTCTCAAGCTTTTTCTTCCCAGGAGCAGCATCCTTTCCTTTACCCAATCACTACCATGTGATTTCTCTTTAACCACATTCTCCTTAACTAACCCCTTCCTTCTCAATAGTGCAACAAATGAGGATATGGACTCATAAGGTCCCTTATCATTCTAAATCTATCATCCTATGATAGGCCTCTATGCAAGCATTAGTCAAGCAGCATATATTTCCTAGAATGCCATCCTTAAAATTAATTATGGTGGGAGAGCTGAGAGAAGAATGAAAACTTTCTAACTCATCGGTTAGCTTATAGATACACTTTGGACTCAGATTGGGAGTTAGCTTGATTCCCCAATGCTCTATTCCTCCAGCTTTCCTAATTCAAAGTATCAACATTTATTTTATGAAGATCATAACTTGCTATTTCCATCTCTATGATAATGGAGTCTTCCTGGAATTGAGTAGGCAGTGACCATATTGGGATGGTGGGACATTTCTAGTTGCTTTCAAGAACTAAGCACAATGATTGCCATATAGTGAATGTGCTCCTAATAAATATTATTTATGGATTAATTGATTACTCTTCACTAAGAGGAGAGGGCTAAGGTGGTGGTCAAAGTTCCCAGTATTTTTTCTCCATGCAACAATTCTTAAACTCAGTATTGGAATCTAAAATATTTGCCTTCTCAATCTTCCATTCTCTCTGTCTCTGTCTGTCTGTCTGTCTATCTGTCTCTCTGTCTCTCCCTCTCTGTCTCTCTGTCTCTCTTTTTATGATACCCATACATTTTTACTTCTTTTGTTCTGTCATTTCTAATGACTACTAAAGTGCTATCTATGCCCCATTATCTTCCTGTTCCAGGGATTATGAATTGGGTGCAGAAAGACTGATGGATAGAAGAAAGCAGTAGAGGTATAAATGTCTCTGATCCTTCACAGTGGAGCTAGAGGTGACCAAGGAAGGGAACTGATCTTTGCTCAGAAACTCTTAAAAGGAGTCTCAGATTCAGAACTTTGACTGTGAAAGAGCTAGTGATTCAAGTGAAGGCAGAATAATAGACAAGATAATAGAAAGTGGGCTTTATTAATAAGAAGAAAGGATTAGAGATAGGGAGAAAATGCTAGTTTTCTGTGAAAATTTCTAAATATAAAATTTTATTTTCAAGAAGATAGTCTGGGTCCAATAACATAAATCTGAAATCCAAACTCTGGGTAAAGCAACCTCCCTTCACTTCTTTTGGTAGCTGTTCTATTGTTTTTAATGTGATTTAACATATTTAGATAAAAAGGAGAAAGTTTTGGATCCTGCAAATCTCTGGCAAGAAATTAGAGGAAATTAATGTGGAAAGGAAAATGAGAAGGACTTAGGTTACTTTTCAGTCAGAATTGTTAAATACACCCATTATGGGGCGAGTTAGTTTTACACCAAGAATGACTTTGCATAAACTAAATATGAGCTTTCCCTGGCAGGTAGAGGAATTTATTCCTTAATACTCATAAGCACTTGGAAATAGTCTAGAGTAGTGATGCTTATTGAAGAGGAGGGAGATGAGAGACAGGGAGAATGAGGAGAAAAGATGAAGGGAGGGAAGAAAAGGAGGAGGGAAGAAAAGAGGGGAGAGAAAGAGAGACAAATAGAGACAGAGAGAGAGACAGGCAGAGAGACAGAGACAAAAGCAGAGACCGACAGAGATAGACAGAGAGACAGAGACAGAGAGGAGAAACTTTGTTTTGTTTAGGAGTAGTAAGGTTTAGTGACAAAAATACTCAACTTGTATCTAAGTATTGGATTATTTTGAGCCTTATCCTAATTTATCTTTGACATCATATGTTGAAATTAGAAATTAATTCCTTTTTTGTCAGAGAATCATCAGTGAGAAGACCTTGTAATATTCAGCTAACATACCTGAGAGTGAAAGCAGTCCCTAAGTGTTCCTAAGAATAATTAACCAGCCTCTATAGGGAATGCCTTGTGATCCCAAATCTCTTTAATAGTTTGACACACTGTAATGATAAACAATAAAATGATAAACAAGTTGAAAAGATCCTCAAGAAAAATCTTCATAAAATGTTAACTGTGTCACCTTTCTATTTCTCACCAGCCCCCGAAGAAAGGAAAAGGCAACACGTGGGATGGAGAACTACCTCTCTGACCTCCTACAGGTTCAAAAGAGGAATATTCTTCCTATTCTACCTCAGATTTGAAGGATGAATAATGAATGTGGATCATTTGATCTTAGATTTAGGACCAAAAGGAACTTCAAAAGGCCTTTGAGTCTTACACTCTCATTTTATGGATGAGGAAGCTGAGGGACAGAGAATTTAAGTGACTTGCCCAGGATCACACAACGAGTAAGTCTCTTAAATAAAATTCATCTTAATAATAAATTCAAATAAAATTCAAACAAATTAAAAAAATAAAATTCATGCAATTAGAATATCTTCTGGATGTTAATCAAATTCAGTACTAAACACTGTGGTACTCATCCCATTTGGGTCCAGGGCTTTAAACATTTAACTGGGAGACTAAGACAAGCATCTTTCCTCTCCAGTCTTCCACTCCCTTTCCACATTCATTATTCATCCTTCAAATCTGAGGGAGAAGCATATTCCTCTTTTGAACTTGTAGGAGGTCAGAGAGATGGTTCTCCATCCTATCCCATATGCTGCCTTTCCCCTATAAAGACTGATTTTAAAGAAGGCTCAGTACCCTCACCTTTGGTGAGAGAGGAAAATTGCTGGAAATAGAATGAGAGAAGTTTCTGTAAATTTCTGGTAACCATAGAGACAGTGATTTCAGCTTATTAATCTTACCTACTTAAACAGCTATTGCTCCCAAGGAGATTTGTCTAAAATGCACTATACTGGGTACCCTTTGACTGCCTTAGGAGGGACCAGGAGGGTCACTGGTTTCCCTTGGGCACTTTACCCAAAAGTAAAGTCCTCCCATTATTATTTGTTTCACCATGACTGTATTCTCTTTTTGGAGGAAGACAATTCAACACAGTATTGTTCCCTTTGTGGACTAGAGTATCAGGACCTTTGATGAACTTCTATAGCTAGAATCCCATAACTTTTAATTTCTGGAGTTTAATGACTTGTGACGTGGGCCCTAATGAAAAAATAAGACAGTATAAAAAGTGTTCAAGAAAACCTAATGAGCAAAGTGACCTGCCAGGAAGGATGCTGCTAGTGGGCTATCTCTTTTGTCATGTAGCATATAAATGCTTGGCTGGGTATGCTCAGAGCAAAATTTCTAAGGCTGTTGGTCAAAGAGTAATTTAATTGGGCAATAAACCTAAGAGGGTCCTTGGCCCTCCAGGACAACTATTGAGGGGCCCTGACCCCATTACTCATTCCCACTTAGAGGCAGCTTGCTATTCTTCCAGTCCTTTGCTGCATAATGGGCACCAGGCCCTTGGTTTCTCAGTATTAATGTGACCTAGTCTTTATGACAAGGTGATATTCCAGCCCTGGTGGGCTATTCCCAGAGATGTACGGAGCAGGTAGAATGCTTCCACATTGCTGTAAGACTATTATGTGGTTCCTCTGTAGGACCTATTTTAGAGTCAGGAAAGGACTCTGTCTTGATAACCTTGATAAGGGTTAAACTAAGGGTTCACTAAGAGTAATTTGAGCCCATATTTCTTCTGGAATAAGGGAGGGAAGGAAAACAGAAGAACTTCAGCACAGATAAAGGTCTGGTGTGTGGAAAATAGGGGCCAGTACCAGGCAGTGGGTGAGCCTTCTGATTAGGTGGATGGGGCCAGAGGGCAGAGATTCTCAAATTCTCATGATTTCTGAGCAGAGTGGAGGAAGGGTGAAACTTGGCTTTCAGACTACTATTGTGCCCATTGACAAAGGAAAGTTTAAACTCATCAATAAGCATGAATGTAATATAGTCACATACAAGAGCATCATGGATATTTGTCAATTCTAAACCTAATCTGTCCCAATTAAGTTGTTCCCTCAACTCGCCCAAACCCTTGTCAGCTGAGAATGTGGATCATTTGATCATAAATTTAACACCAAAAGGAACTTTAAAAGGCCATACACTCTTTTATGGATGAGGAAGCTGAGGTACAGAGAATTTAAGTGACTTGCCCAAGATTACTCAACTAATAAATCTCTTAAATAAAATTCATTTAAATAATAAATTCAAATAAATTAAAAATAAAATTATAAAATTAAAATATTTTCTGGATACCAAACAAGTTCAATACTAACCATTATGGTAGTCATTCCATTTGGGGCTTTAAGCTTTTAACTGGGAGACTAAGACAAGTCTCTTTCCTCTTTGGCCTTCCACTCCCTTCCCACATTTATTGTTCATCCTTCAAATATTGCACAGAGTGTATAGAGATGTATGCTTGTTCCTGTGGCTGTCAGAGCATCCCTTGTACTGTTGCCCTTGAAACATAAAGAGGCAGAAGATGCTTGTTGCCTTCTCTTCTCCAGGCTAGTGATCCCCAGGCCTGGTTTTGAGGCTATAAAATCTTGGTTATCTTCCTGCAAATGTGCTCCACCTGGGGCAATTAAATGGTGCAGTGGCTAGAGCACCAGCCCTGAGTTCAAATCCCACCTCAGACACCCAACACTTAATAGCTGTATGGTTCTCAGCAAATCACTTAAACTTAATTGCCTTACCAAAAAAAAATTTCTCTATTTTACGAACAGAACTGTCAATACTCTTCTTATCATATAATATTCAAATCTAAACACTGGCGTTCCAGATCTAGCTAGGGCAGGTCACAGTGGAACTCATGTTTCCCCTGTTCTAGATACAGAGCAGGGAGGTAGCATAGTGGATAGAGAAGCAGGTTTGGAATCAGGAAGATCTGAGATCAAACCTGGTCTCAATCAATTATTGTTTGTGTGATTCTGGGTAAGTCACTTAATCTATATTTGCATCAATTTCTCATCTATACAATGGGGACACACTAGAGAAAGAAATGATAAAGCATCTGATATCTTTGTCAAGAAAACTTACCAAAAATTGTATACAATTGAATGATGAAAAAACAACAAATTCTAAATATCATATTTCTATTAAGTTAACAGAAGATTGTTCTACTGCTTTACAACGGTAGTTTTTGATGGTTATATCCTGAAGACCCTTTCTGCATCCCCACAGGGCTTGGTTACCATTTTGTAGAAACTAATGGTTTTCACTGAGGATGATGTCTTTGCAGGATTCATTGCAAGAAACATGTTTGAAGATCTAAATTTTATTTTATCTTTTACACTACACCATTGAGTTTCTAGTTAAATAAATCCTCATTTTATAGGAAATGTTTTCTAGCCAAATCCTGTATGTATGCAATCACTTTTTTAATCTCATTATGATAGTTTTGAATTTTATCCCAATTAAATTCTGTTTTATTGAATTTGGACCATTTTTAGATCATTTTGATCCAGATTCTGTTACTCATCATGTTACCCACCCCATCCATTCATCACTGAGTCATCTGAAAACGTGATGGTGTACTAGCTATGTCTTCATCCAAATCACTGAGGGAAGGTAATGAACAGCATAAGAAAAACAATAGGGCTTTGAGCACACTTCACTAGTGTTCTATATTTTCCTATCAGATCTCAGTTCCCCTCTCTGTAAAATGAGCATTTCGGATGAGGTAATATCTAGAGCGTATATCACAGTGGAAGTATCCCTCTTAGGGGAGGCAGGAGTCATGGGTTGTAGTGCTAGTCCGCCAATCACTTGTGGCTCAGTCCTTCCCTCTCTGGGGAAATTGTCACCCCTATACAAGACTCTTCCTGAATTGGGGGCCATTAAACTACATATATCAACCATACAAATGTAGGTTAAATATTGACTTTGATAATTATTTATTAACATTAACTACATTTTATTATATTTTATTTTTATTATATTATATTATATTTTAAGGTATTTTGTTAAGTATTCCCCAATTGCATTTTAATTTGGTTCAGTCCATCATATGGGCTGCATGGACATCATATATGAAGATCTGCATGGGTCTCAGAGGCTGAGTAGTTTTTGATGCTATATTCTGAAGGCCCTTTCTGCATCCCCATAGGGCTTGATTACCATTTTGTAGAGACTAGTGGGTTTTACTAGGGATGTTCTTGCAGGATTCACTGCAAGAACTTGTTTGAAGGTCCAAATTGTTGACTTGGCTGGCTCTCATAGTCTATTCTGAAACTTGTTGGACTTTCTCACTAGAAGCAAAAAGTTACATGGTCCTGAAAGATAATGAATGAATAAAAAATAGTTTTGGTTACTTGCTATATGTCAATCACTGTTATCAGTTCTTAAGGACATAAATACAAAAGTGAGATAGCCATTTCCCTTGAAGAAGAACCCTAGAAGGAAGAAGAATAGAGCACCTACTATGTGCCAGATGCCATAGCAGCAAGTTAGGAAGGTGAGTAGGAAGGAAATATCTGGAGTGAAGTAAAGTCCACGTGGTTCTAGGAAGTGAAGAGCTAAGTGACTTAGCTCTCAATTCTCCCAGGCATGGCTTCTAGTGGTTTAGTTTGGGAGGGTGAACAGCAGCAGCAGCTGTATCTAGCACAATGGAAAATTCTGGTGTTTCTAGCATTTGCATAATGCTTCTTTTGCAGGTTGGCAAGGATGAGAGATACCTGGTTGGGATGGCTGGCTCATAGAACTGAGTCTCTGGCTGTTTTCTGTTTCCAGGTGCCGAAATCTCTCCTTTCCTGATAGCCTCCCGGAGGTCAGCATTGTTTTTATTTTTGTTAATGAGGCTCTCTCTGTGATCCTGAGATCCATTCACTCTGCTATTGACCGGACTCCTCCTCACCTGCTCAAGGAGATCATTCTAGTGGATGATAACAGCAGTAACGGTATGTTTCTTCTCACCTTGAGAGCTATCTATCTATCTGTCTATCTATCTATCTATCTATCTATCTATCTATCTATCTATCTATCTATCTATTTATTTCTATAGATGGTAGATAGATATAGATATATATCAGAATTTTGTCTTTGAGAAAACTCATTTATTTGACAAGAATTAAAAAAAAATCCCTGATATATAGTGACATCTCACTGTGCACTGTGCTAGACAATGGGCATACAAAGAGACAATTAAGAGTAATCTCCTGACTTCAGGGAGATTACTTTGGGGTGGAGGGGGTAACAAGCAAATTAAAAAATGTATATGAATATTTTGTATATATATATGTGTGTGTGTGTGTGTGTGTGTGTGTGTGTGTGTGTGTGTGTGTGTAGCATTTCCTCCAGGACTATTTCTTAGATACCACTCACTTTGACAGATGAGGGCTCCAGAGGGAGCTAAATACTTCTCCCCTTAGTATACAAGTAAGTAACCCTGTAGGAGTGAATGTTTTCTCATATTCTTTCTCATGAAACAGTATGCTCTCCATTGATTCTTCAATTGATATCAATTAACCAGTCAGAATTAATTAGTTTTTTAAAGAAAGGGCCATTTTCTGAGGTATTAAAGTAAGAACAATAGGTACAATGCATTTCCCCCCAAAATTTGAGACACTCCTTGATATATGTGTGTATGTATGTGTGTATACATATATATATATATAGGTATATATGTGAGTGTGTGTATGTATATATCTGTATGTGTATGTTATGCATGTATATACATATATATATATGTACATGTATGTACACACATATATATATACACACATATATAAGATCCAGAGGAAAGTGGGCTTGGGCTTAGAGAATATACATGACAAAGAAGTAACTCACAAATCCAGATTGTAGGAAGAACATTTTTTCCCTTCCTTTAGTTCTCACGAAATTCTACTGCAATATAGAGTTTCCTGCTGGGTCATGAAGATCAGGGCCCTTGTGGAATCCTGAAGATAGTCCACTCCTTGAAACTGCATTTCCTTGGGGTATCTTCTCTCCGCTCCCAGCATTTTTGGTTACTGGTCCAGCTTCTCTGATGGCATGGGGAATGGAGGCAGAGGAGTTGTGATGCTCCTTTCAATGGGAATACATTGCAAACATGGGGAATAAGTTATACAAAGATATAAAGGTGAGACACAGAAAGGAAACAGAAAATAGGGTCATCTGACTGAAATACAGAGTACAGGAGTGGGAAGACTCTGCAATATGCAAAACTTCACCTTCTGCAACTGTGTTCCTTTTCAGGGAAGTCACATTAGACAGGGGAATTTTATGGATGATCCTCCTCTGAAAAGTTCACTGCCTCAGACTTTTTCCACTGAGGCTCTTTCCAAAGTATCAGTGACTTGGAACTTTCACACCTGCTTTCTGACTGCAGGAGAGGGGCCTCTGGCCAAAGAAAATTTAAAATTAAAAAAAAATATATTAAAATAAAAAATTATAACAATAGCCATACCCACGGATCAGACCCTGCCCTTTCTACAATAAGGCTGCCTCCCAGTCCTTTGGTGCTGGTGATTCCCAGTGGCCCCTTCTTACTTTCTCTAAAGGGTCCCTGAAGAGCAATGACTTTCTGGGTGAATATTATCCTGGACTATGTACAGAATCTGGGATCCCAGGGAGTTTTGCTGACATTAGGAACATTTGGGCTGACTTTGGAGTCTGTTTTCCTCTGAGTTAGTACTTCCAACACTAATACAGAGGAGGCAGGCCTTATTTTCTGTACCTACAAAAAAGCAAGAGATTTCTAATTTTCCGATGGGTACCCTACTCTTTTGTATATATGGGAGTTAGTCAGATTAATATTATTATATTCAAAGTATTTGGTATTATTATAGTCAGGTTGTTGATAATGTTAGTCATTGGTGGTAACTAGCTCTAGACTTATCTGACAAAATGTGTAGCTGACAGTGTGGCTTTCAGACCTCCTGTTTTCTAGGAAGGACTTAGAGTTTGCAGGGAGGAGCTTTTGAGTCCTGTTAATTAAGTGAAGTTGTATTTTTGTGACTAGCCCTTCTGTGTACATTGAGTGATGATCTTCATTTCTTTTTTTAAATTATAGCTTTTTATTTTTAAAATATATATATGAATAATTTTCAACATTAACCTCCAAAACCCTGTGTTCTAATTTTTTCCCCTCTCTTTCCCCTCTCCCCCAGTTAGCAAGTGATCCAATATATATTAAACATATGAAATTCCTCTACACATTTCTAGCATGTTATCATGCTGTAAAAAAAAACCAGGTCCAAGAGGGAAAAAAATGAGAAAGAAAACAAAATGTGAGCAAACAACAGCAAAAAGAGTGAAAAGCTATGTTGTGATCCACACTCAGTTCCCACTTTCCTCTCTCTGAGTGCAGATGGCTCTCTTCATCACAAGACCATTGGAACTGGTCTGAAACATCTCCTTGTTGACAAGAGCCATGTCCATCAGAATTGATCATTGTGTAATCTTGCTGTTGTTGTGTATAATGGATGATCTGCACTGCTGACAAATCTCTCTGTATACCTGCAGATCCCAGATCAGCTTTTGAAGACCTCACTTCAACTTTTTTTCCCTCTTTTTTCACAATAGTATTTTTTCCTTCCAAATACATATAAAGATAATTTTCAACATTCTTTTTTATAAGGCTTTGTATTCCAAATTTTTTCTTCCTCCCTTCCTTACCTCTACTCTTCCAAGGCAGCAATCTGATATAGGTTAAACATATGTAACCCTTTTAAAAAATATTTCTATATTTGTCACATTGTACAAGAAAAAACAAACCAAAAGAGAAAAAACACGAAAAAGAAAATAACAAACAACAAAAAGTGAAAATACTATGCTTCAAACTACATTCAGTCTTCATAATTCTCTCTGGATGTGAATGGCTGTCTCCATCCCAAGTCTATTGGAATTGCCTTGAATCACCACATTGTTGAGAAGAGACAAGTCCATCACAGTTGATCATAATCTTGTTGCTGTGTACAGTGTTCTGCTGGTTCTATTCACTTCACTCAATGCATCTAAATCTTTCCAGGCTTTTCTGAAATCAGCCTGCTGATCATTTCTTATAGAATAGTAATATTCCATTATATTTACATATCATAAATTATTTATCCATTCTCCAACTGATGGGCATCCACTCAATTTCCAGTTCCTTGCTAGTACAAAAAGAGCTGCTACAAACATTTTGTACTTGTAGGTCCTTTCCCTTATCCTTATTTAATTTTGCTGTGACCTCTTCTGCCCCATTCCTGAGGAAAAAGCCTCAAAATGAGTACAGGATGTTGATAAACTACCTCCTCATCCTCTAAGGAAACTAATGTTGCTGTTCTGGTTTGATGTAGGAATCCTGCCTGTAAACTACGTTCTGGGTAGTTTGCAATACGAACAATCTGAATGAAAAATGTTCTGTCTGCATTTGTGAACGGTGCCTTTGAAATCTCTGACTTTAATTAATCTTACAAAAAGTGTTTTTTAATGTGTCTATACCCAAAATAAAAAAAAAACACTTGGAACCAATAGGAACTACAGGCTGGGGTCAACAACTGGAGCCAAGTTTCTCTAAAGCAAACACTTTGAAACTCTGAAAATAAAACCCAGTGAAAAATCCCGCCTCTGTCTGCATGGGCATCTCTTGAACAGGGTTTCCTTTGTAGTGGAAGATGTTCTGTCTTGGGCTCATACTGTAACTGGGCTCCTGCTCTCTTTGGAGCCTCCATTAGTTTCTATGAGTTATTCTTCAATAAGATGCATTTGCTGGTAAAATTCAGGGTTTAAATGGGCTATTTGTGTTTTGTTGAAGGTTAAAAGCTTGAAAGCTCCATATAATCAACATGTATTTAATTTGACCCAAATAGATAACAGCTTTTATTTTTGGCTTGATTATTACTAGTGATGGGTGAGGAAAGAATATGGGATGCTTTCTGAAGGGCATCAGTCACGTATTGACTTACATCTGGTGATTCTAATGGGGCAATGGGAAGAGTTGGAATCCAAAGACTTGGGGTTTGAACTCAATCTATGACATTATCTAGTTATAAGGTCTTAGACATAGCAAAACTCAGTGGCTAGAGCTTTGGGCTTAAGAGTCAGGAAGATCTGACTCGAACCTCATCTCAGATGCTTATAATTTGTGTGAGACTTTGGGAAAATTATTCAAAAAATTTTATGCCTTAACTCCTCATCAGTAAAAATGGGTATAGTAATAATATCATGATAACCCTATTAATGGGTTATTTATTGTGAGTTCAAACCTTCAAGTGCTACATAAATGCAAGCAAGTATTGCTATTATTATCACAATAATATGTATTGCTAGTATTATCACAAATAGTAACTATTTCAATTATTATAAATATTAATTATTGCAAATATTGAGGGTTGCCATTATTGAACATATTATTATTGTTGTTGCAAATATTATTGTCAGTGTTATTGAAAATATTAATTATTACTATTTTCTTGCAAATAGAATCAGCATGAATGGAGGTAGGCCCAAAGCCAGGAAGATCTAGGGTCAAGTACAACCATCCTCATCTTCATCATATGACCATGACATGTAAAATCTCAATTCTCTTTCTTTTCTTTTTTATTTTTGTAAGGCACTTAGGGTTAAGTGACTTGTCCTGAATCATACAGCTAGTAAGTGTTAAGTGTCTGAGGTCAGATTTGAATTCAGGTCCTCCTGACTACAGGGCCAGTGCTCTATCCACTGCACCACCTAACTACCCCAATATCTCAATTCTCTAGGCGACTTTCTAAGATTATGAATTTCAAAAATAGCAAAATACCTTGGTAGAGGGAATTTCCTTACTTGGGATTTCCCTATCTCAATGAAATCATAAGTCCAGTCTTTATTCCTATTATTATTATCATTATTTATATAAAATCATATCACCTGCAATCTGTGACACAGGACTGCTATCACAATCAAATGAGATGAGATATATGAAAGGATTTATAATTTTAAATATGTTGTTTACACGTGAGCTGTCATTTATTAAGTGATGGCAAGAAAAAACTATTCATCAAGAAGAGCAATAAAAAGAGAGCTATATTTATTGTACTTATTGTTGTTATTTTCAAATCCGATAGAATTGTATTCATGTGGTCTTGCCAAGCCAAGGTCCCTGTGGCCTGTGGAAAGAACGGAGGCTTCTTGACTTTGGGCCTTGAGCCAGAGAAGTGTCCAAGAAGGGATGTGAGTGGTAGGGCAGATAATTTACATCATCATGTGGTGTATGCAAATATCCGAGCGCACCTGGTGCTCCAAGCAAATGGAACTTGGGGAAAAAACCTGGAGATTTCATGAGATTAGCTGGACCCCCTTTTAGGCCCCGGGCCTAAAACTGATGAGGCTCCTGTGAGGTCAGCCGACTTGAGGCAGCAATTATGCCTTCTGTGCATGACTCCTACATACCAAGCATGAATGGGCTTGCAGCTGCAGCACATTGCTTGAGGTAGATTTCTTAAACTGTTATTTTTAGTTTTATTAATGTCTTCTGTTTTTTGATCACAGTTATTTCCAGATATAGTCATCTCCCCACCCCTCGACACACCTCCCTGGAACTGAGCCTTCATTAGCAGCAAAGAAAGAGCCTTAAGTAAATTCAACCAATATAGCATCCATTAGTGTATATACCATCCCACTACCATATTCCCCCACCTCTCCAGCAAAAATCAATTAGTCAACAAGCTCTTTATTAAGCACTTATATATTATATAATGTGCATTATATATGCTTATTATATATTATATAATGCATATCATATAATATAGTATATACTTGTTACATGTATCTCATTCTATAATATATTATATACTTGTTACATATATAATATTATATATACTTATTACATATATCATATATAATATATACTGATTACATATATTACTATATATTATGTGATATGCATGCTTATTACACATGTATTATTATGTATCATATATGTTTGTTATATGTGTATTATTATATGTAATACATTATGTATGTTCATTACATGTATATTATTATATCATATATTATATACTTAATACATATATTTTATTATATAATATAGCATATATATTTATTATGTATATATCATTATATAATATATTCTACATGCTTATTACATGCATATTATATGATATGTATAATATATCTACTTATTACACATATCATATAACATATTACATACACTTATTACACATATGTTATATAATGTACAGTATACATGTTTATTACATATGTATCATTATATATCATATATGCTTATTACATGTATATTATTATATAATATATACTTATTACATATATTATATCATATATTATGTATGCTTATTATATGTGTATTATATATTATATAGACATTATATATTCTTATTGTATGTATATTATATTATATAATATATATACTTATTACATATATTATATATACTTATTATATATATATAGTTATATATGTTGTATATATTATATATTGTATAAAGTGCTGAGAAAGAAGTGCATTTCTTCTTTTGAGATAGATTTATTATTCTAAGAAAAGAAAAAGAAAAAAACCTGGTGATTTCATTAGTGTGGAGAACTCCTAGGTGAGGAAAATCCCTCTACATATGCAAGTCAGCACATAATTTGTAACTCAGAGAGGTTAAATGAATTCCCCCAAATCATACAGAGCCAAGATTAGGCTTGACTTCAGCCTCAGCATTTGGACCACCATAGCTCCCTCTTTCCATACTGTAATGTTCAGAAAGCTAATAGATTCATTTCACACCGCTGAAGGGTTGAACAAGCAGGTGGTTTGCACATGGCTCACTAAATTGGTCCCAATGGGACACTGGAACAGGATGGGAAATTATCTATTTTTATTCACATGGATCAGAGAGCTTAGAGGCTGACCTTCTCATGGTGATGGCCATCAGACAGGCTACTTGCCATCACACAGACTAGATAGAAAAAATCCCCCCCCCAGTTTTAAATTTGGAACCCTGAGAAGAAGCAGAAGGTGAAATTTCCCTTCAAACATAATGATTCCACCTGAAGAGGTTTGCTCAAGTCAAAATGTCTTCTAACAACAGAAAAATCTATTATTGTCTCCATGTTCTTTGAAATATTATGACATTTAAGCAAGGACCCAATTAGAAGTCATTTCCTTTTCTTTCTTTTCCTCGTGAAGCCAGTCTTTCCCAGCTTTGTCACTTAGTAGATATGTGGCTTTTAGGGAAGTCATTTAGCCAAACCTCTAAACCCCAGCAATCTCAAAGAGTGATTGTCAGTGAGCTGCTTTGTAAACCTTAATTAAGTGAGTTATTAGGTATAGGGAAGGATCCTGTGGTTTTATTGATACTGGGAACTTTTTCTACCAATGTAGGTCAACTTCTTTGTAACTTTAGGGCTTAGAGAGTCCCCCCAGAGCACTAAGAGTGAAGTGGTTGAGAATTACATGGCCAGGATGTGCCAAAGAAAGACCTTGAACATCCTGGAGGTAAAGTCTTGTGAACCTTGTTATGTAAATGTGAGCCATTATTGTTATTTATCATTATTATCAGAGAAGCTTATTTGAGGATGTGTTATTGGCTAAATAACTTTCCTTTGGATTTTCCCTTGATTGAATCAGTATCTACATAGGGCAATAAAAATAAGGGAAGTAATTGATTTTTCATTGTTGCACTTTTCCTGCCTCCCTGAAGCAAGTCAGAATTCTGCCTTTGGAAACTTCTTTTCCAAAGGAGTTGATAGAGTGATCTAGTTTGCCCTTGCTAGCAAACATAAAAGTGGAGGGTACTTACAAAATGAGCTCCTCCTTCTCTGTGCATTGTGCTTTGTGGTCCTTTCTACCTCTAACTCTGATCCTATGTTCTTTGGAGAGAAGCTTGATGTCACCGAAATTATTGCAAAAGCAAGACATTTTCCAAAGCTACAAGTTAAAATGATTGTATTTTGTTTTTGAGGATTGATCCTTATTTTATTGCATCTCAGTTTCAGAAGCTGCATTAAGTATACAATTTGCAAACAAAAATCATGAACCAACACTCTCTCCACTTTAGTTTTTGCTTGTAATCTTTTCTTTTTATTTATTTTTATTAAAGCTTTTTATTTTTAAAACATATGCATAAATAATTTTCAAAATTCACCCTTGCAAAACCTTGTGTTCCAAATTTTTTTCTCCCTTTCTTCCCCTACCCTTCACCTAGATGGCAAGTAATCCAACATATGCTAAACATGTACAATTCTTCTATGCATATTTCCATAATTATCATGTTGCACAAGAAAAATCAGATCAAAAAAGAAAAAATGAGAAAGAAAACAAAATGCAAGCAAACAACAACAAAAAAGAGTGAGAATGTTATGTCGTGCTCCACACTCAGGCCCTACAGTCCTCTCTCTGGTTGCAGTTGGCTGTCTTTATCACAACACAACACCATTGAAAATGACCTGAATCATCTCATTGTTGAAGAGAGCCATGCCCATCAGAATTGATCATCATATGGTCTTGTTGTTCCTGTGCACAATGATCTCCTGGTTCTGCTGATTTCACTTAGCCTCATTTCCTGTAAATCTCTCCAAGCCTTTCTGAAATCATCCTGCTGATCATTTCTTATAGAACAATAATATTCTGTAACAACAAATGTATATTTTAAAAGGAAAGCAAATTGTATATAGTAGAGACCCACGGCTTCCTATAACCACTTTGCTCTGCTACATATATGCAGGGACATCTATGTAGTGCAGTGGTCCAAGTTCCCTGCCTGGAATCAGGAAGACCAGATATTTACTGCAAGTCCTTTCCCCGTTTGCCTCAGTTTCTTCATCTGTAAAATGAGCTGGAGAAGGAAATTGCAAAGAAACTCCAAAGGGAGTCATGAAGAATTAAACATGACCAAAAATGACTGAACAACAACATATGTGAAAGTAACCATTTTATTGGTTGTTCATAAAGTTCAAAGTAAAAACAAATCATTTTAATAAAAGTTACTGTTTAGTTTCCCAAGTATATAAACTCTCTCCTTCCACCCCCAAGGTTTAAGCCCTAGTTCACGATCAATGATTAATATCTGTCCAATGTGTGCATTATTGATGGACTAGTTCCATCCAACTGCATGTTAAGAGTCTAGAAGTCTTCACCTACTTGTTTCTGTTGATGTAAAAAATTAGGTTGAACACTTTGTGAGGGATTATGCATTTCCTTTATTTAAGATGTTCTGCAGTGTTCAGGGATGCAATCAGCACTATGTCCTCTGCAAACAGGATCATGGGGAGGACTTTAATTATCAAAGAGAAAATTTCCCTTTGAATTATATTGTACATTAGATGTCTGCCAGGATAGTGGCAAGAATATTTAGTATAGTTATCTCCCCACTGTATTTCATGCTGAGTAGATATAAGCAGAGCATCAATGAAAATTTTTAACTTAATTTAATTTAAATATTTTTGCTGAGGCAATCGGGTTTAAGTGACTTGCCCAGGGTCACACAGCTAGGAAGTGCTAAGTATCTGAGACCAGATTTGAACTCAGGTCTTCCTGAATTCAGGGCTAGTGCTCTATCCAAAAATTTTAAAACTGTGAAAGAGGCATTAAGTTGGTGTTTTGCCTTATTGGAAGAAATGGGTTTTTTTTTAGTCAACAAACAGTAAATACAATGGGATGCTGTATTTTCTATATGTTGTCTGAGGATAAGATGTAGTCTAATGTAGAATAGGGCAACTGAGGATAGAGAACGATCCTATAATTTCTTTGCTATAGGTAACTCCCAGGTGATAAAACTTTCTCTTCCACTGCAGGTTAGCAGCATCTTCTCTGCAACTTAGCCTTAGAGAGTTACCTAAAATACCAAAAATCTAAAAGACTTTTTTTTCCTGAGGCTGCCCCCCTTAAAAGACTTTTGTAGGTTCACAGAGTCAATAGATTTGAATCCAGGAATTCCTGACTTTGAAGGCAGTTCACTTATTCACTGCACAAGAGCTGTCAAATTCACTGCATGTGCCTCTGCAACACTTCCTAGTTCTTTAGAATCAGTTTAAAATGGAATAATAATTTGAATGTTTAATCAAATGAATAAAAATATAATAAAATATAGATAATGTTTATTTGTGGCTAAGTCAATATTTGATCTGTTTCTAGGGATCTGTTTCTATTTGAGCTTGATACCATTCTGCCTCAAAAATGTAATTTTAATAGGATGTGAAGTCACCCTACTGATCTGTAGTTCTTTGTGATTGTTCAGTAGTTTTAGTCATGCCCAACTCTTTGTGACCCCATTTGGTATTTTCTTGGCAAAGATACTGGAGTGTTTTATTATTTCTTTCTCCGGCTCATTTTACAAATGGGGAAATTGCGGCAAACAGGGTTAAGGCACTTGCCCAGGAACACACAGGTATTAGCATCTGAGGCTAGATTTGAACTCAGGAAGATGAGTCTCTGATTTCAGATCTGGTGCTCTGTGCCTCATTAGTTCTAACCAGAATACAATGTGCAAAAAGGTTTCCCTATTCCTTTTTCATACCTTCATCAAGACTGCCCTTAGTCCATATGTAGACCATTCTCATAGAGATCTCTTAATTGCTGATGCTCTCTCAATCACTTTTTTGTTTAGTACCTAAATTGTTCATGATTTTTTCCAATCATTTCTTATCTTCCCCTTCTGTCTCTCTCTTTATCTCTCTTATTTTTCCTCCATTCACCCTCTTTATCCCTCTGTCAAACTTTGAAAATCCCATCTTCAATATCCTTTACACAGTACTGCTTTCCTAGAAAGAACCTGCTCTGCCTAGCATGGGGGACAATGGTGAAAGATGTTGCACTGGGTAAATCTTTCAACATCCAAGTGAAGCAGGTCCACAGTGTTCCCTATGTCCCATCAAAAAAAGACTGAACTAGCACTCAGTGTCACTTAGTAATTCATCTCCATGGTGACTGAGTTCCCCGTAATTCTTGTGGCATCTTCATGGTATTGATCCCTGAAAACTCCATTCTGGTTTTCTTCTGTCATCTGTCCCATTCATATCTTTCTGGTCTTCTTCTTTTTTGTCCTGGTTGACTTACTCATGTTTGGCTATTGTCTCTGCTAGCTCCCTCAGATTTGACATTTCTGGCTCACTGATTTCCCCTCCCATTTACTGCTCCAGTGTACACTAGCTCCTCCAAGGCAATTGGCTCAAGACCCAGCCAAGGCCATGACTGCTGGCCACTAATTCCTTATCCCCCTCAGAGCTTTGGACTGGGCCCCAACACATGTTTGAGCTATGAATCTTTGCTTGAGCATGAGCTCTGCTTGATAATTAGATAGATAGATAGATAGATAGATAGATAGATAGATAGATAGATAGATAGATAGACAGACAGACAGATAGATATGGATATAGATATAGATAGATATGGATATGGATATAGATATAAATATAGACATATAGATAGATAGATATGGATATATATATATATATAGATAGATATGGATATGGATATAGATATAATTATAGACAGATAGATATGGATATAGATATAAATAGATATGGATATGGATATAGATATAGACAGATGGATAGACAGATAGATAGATAGATAGATAGATATGGATATATATATAGATATGGATATGGATATAATTATAGACAGATAGATATGGATATAGATATAGATATATATGGATATAGATATAGACAGATGGATAGATAGATAGATATGGATATAGATATAGATAGATATGGATATAATTATAGACAGTAGATAGATATATATGGATATAGATATAGACAGATAGATGGATAGATAGATAGATAGATAGATAGATAGATAGATGGATAGATAGATAGATAGATAGATAGATAGATAGATAGATAGATAGATAGATATGGATATAGATATAGATAGATATGGATATAATTATAGACAGATAGATATGGATATAGATATAGACAGATAGGTGGATAGATAGATAGATATGGATATACATATAAATAGATATGGATATGGATATAAATATAGACAGATAAATATATATGGATATAGATATAGGTAGATATGAATATGGATATAGATATAGATATGGATATAGTTGTAGATATAGATATAGACAAATAGATAGATAGATACCACACTAAGATAGCACTAATGGTGTGTGAGTGGGGAGGATTTAAGCATAGGAATACTTCTTCTCCAATATGTTTTTTATTATTTTAGGGAGCTGAAAAGGAAGCTGAAAGCAACAAATCTAGTTTGCACTCTTCAGTATTTAAAAATATAAATAAAACACATTTCTATGGTACCTTGGGGGTTTTGTTGCTGTTCAATCATTTCAGTCATGGGTGACTTTTCATGACCCTATTTTGGAGTTTTTGTGGCAAAGATACTGGAGACGTTTGTCTTTCCTTCTCCAGCTCATTTTACAGATAAGGAAATGGAGAAAAACAGGATTAAGTTGCTTTTTCTAAATCAAAAATAGTGTCTGAGGCTAAATTTGAGCTCAGGAACATGAATCTCCTTGACTCTATCTACTCTGCCTCTTATGGATATTTTACATTTTGGTGTTATAATATATATCTATTGTCCCATTTTATCCTCAGAATAACCTCTGGGGGTAGGTAGCAGGATCATTATTATCTTTAATTGCTTAGATTTCTTTAGATCATATTTGTGTTTTTATTGATATAAGGAACTCCCCACTGAGGAAATTCCCTACACCAATGCAGAATCACTCTCCAATGCAGAATGTTCTGTAACTTTTGTAGTTTTGATGACATACCTGGGGGCACTGAGGGGATCTGGGACTGGCTCAGGGTCTCACAACCAGTACATGTTAGAGGCCAGATTTGGATCTAGGCTTCCCCAGCTCTAAAGTCAGATCCCTACCCTTTATGCCATGATGTCTTACTTTACAGATGAGGGGAAGTTAATTTTGTGTTCAGTTGTGTTCAAGGACACAAAATAGAGATGGAACCTCAGCTCTGGTATTCCAACTCTCCTATATCATAAGCAGTAGCAAAAGTCACAAGACAACAGTGGTTGCTCCAGACAAGGGTGCTTATGTCCCAAGCTGGGGAGACACATGGAAGAGAAAAGCCCTAGAATGGGGATCAGTGTCTCTTTCTTGTTCATCAGGATAGTTACGGCATAACTCAGAGACTCTTTGTTTTGATTAACTTGACTTTTAGTGTCTCCCAGCAGGATAGTTTCCTTGGCTTCAATGCTTCTTCAATCTACCCAGAGAAACTACAATGATGTGCATTGAAAAAATAGCCTTTATTTCTCAAAATGCCTTCAAATGGGTCTTTATGTGAGCCCCATCTTTCTGAAATTTGACTGTGGCCACTGACAGTCCAACTCTCCATGTTGCTGAAGCATTAGAATGATCAGATATAACTTAGTCTGGCCCCAATAATGCTGTGGGCATTGGAAGCCCTATTGGGGGTAAAGTTAACAACATTAAATCCTTGCTAATGAGAAAAAGAGATGGAAGGAACATTAAGTCTGGTACCAGGAGGCCTAGTTTTAAGTCATGATTGGGCTAATCAGCCATGTGACTTTGAGCAAAACATCCTCTATAAAGTTCAGTTTCTTCCTCTATTAAATGGGATTAATACTATTTGTATTGCCTACCTTAGAGAGATTTTTTGTAGTTAAAATGAGATAATGAATAAGAAAGTATTTTGTGATATAGAATATTTTATGAAAGTGTTATTATTTTTATTTTTTAATCATTTTATGTTTCTTTAGTATTAATATTTTGTCGACCTGTGATTTCATTGGTGGGAGATACTATAAATCTGTATACTAATGCAGACTGGCAACTGTTCTGTAGCTTATAGCCTTGGAAAGTTGACTAGGCAAGCCCTGGAAAGCTTAAGAGACATGTCTTGGATCACACAGCCAGTAAGTATGAGAATAGTACTTGAGTCTAGATTTTCTTTGTTTTAAAGCCAATTTTCTGTGCTCTGTGAAACTTTGCCTCTGCCTTATGGCCTTAGGTAACAATCATTTGGGGGCAATCATTCCTGCAGATGGATCTCCTCTTGGGGCAAATAAAGACAGCCAACAATAGTGCCCAATTTAGTGACCACATATGACATTATATGTAATATTCTGCCCTAGTAGCCCCCCACCTCTCTCCAGTGATCAGTCAATTATGTTTCCCTCTGTTTCCACAGCCATTATTGGCTTTTCATTTATTCAAGGTTCAGTTTCCTTCCAGTGGCTTTTTGATTGAGTTATTTCACAAAGTAGATTTCTCTTGTGGTTCTGCTTTTCCCCCATGCGTAATTAGAAAGCTCGTTGGTAGGGAGTTGTGCATCATTAGTACTAGTTGCTAATCTCTCTCATCTATCTAGTAGAGAAGGTCCTGGGCCTGGAAGCTATAGCTGATGGTCAGACTCTTTACTTCCTGCCCCTAACTGGGGCCCATGATTGGGTTACTTTCATCTCTAGGAGTCTTTCCTCTTATTTTTCCTGAATTTGTGCATTGAACTTTTAAGAGCTTATCCAGAAGATATTTCTCCAATCACAGATTGGGACACCCATATTTTAAACTCATTGACACATTGGTGTCTTCCCTGTTTGACCCTCAGTTTTTCTATCTGTAAAATATGCAGCTAGACCTTGACTTTGTCAGACCATATTTGAAATACTATATTCTCTTCTGAATGGTTTATGGAGAAAGGATGTTGAGGAGCTGGAGGGCATCTAGAAGAGAATAATTTGAATAGTGAATGATCTAGAGTCTGGGACCTTCCAGGAGCAGACTCAGGGTGGATATGATTGGGACCTTCAAGTATTTGAATAACTGCTGTGGGGAAGAGGTTTGATTTGTTTTGTTTAGCCTGAAAAGGAAAAATTAAGCAAGTTGTAGAAGCTGAAGAATGGCAACTTTAGATACAGGGGGAAACTTCCTAACAATTAAAGCCATGCAAAAATAGAATTTTCCAATAGAAAGTTTTACCAGCCTGAGAAGGTGGTGAGTTCTCCTTTTTTGGAGACATAGAGAGAGAGAGACAAAGAGACAGACAGATAGAGACAGAGAGACAGACAGAGACAGAAAGGTACACAGAGAGACAGAGACAGAAAGAGAGAAAAGAGAGAGTGAGAGCAAGGGCAAGAGATTGAGAGAGAGAGAGAGAGAAGGAGAAGGAGAGAGAGAAGGGAGAAAGAAAGAGAAGAGAGAGAAAGACAGAGAGGGACAGAAAGACACAGAGAAAGACAGAAAGAGAGAGAGAAAGAGAAAGAGACAGAGACAGAGAGAGGGAGAAAGGGAGAGAGCCCGAGAGAGAGGAGGGAAGAGAGGAAATGAAGAGAGGGAGGAGAGGGGGTGAGACAACAGAGACAGAGACAGAGAGAGAGGAGGTAGAAGTAGAAGGAGAGGGGGAGAGAGAGAACAAGAGAGAGAGAAGGAGGGAGGGAAAAGGAGGGAGGGAGAAGGAGGGAGGGAGAAAAGCTGGCTGGCCATTTCAAACAGAACAAAATTTTGTTCCTGTATGAGTTAGATGAGACAGCTGCTGATTCTCTTCTCTGGTATGATTTGGACAAGATGATTCCTCTTAACTCTGAAAGTTATTTTGTGATTCTGTGAATAGCTTAGAATATACACTCCTTGAGGGCAGCGACTGTGTTTTTGCTACTTGGTTATTCCCAGCACTCAGCCGAGTAGCTGGCACTTAGAAAAAGCTTAATGGACATTTGTTGATTTATTAATGGATAGATTATCCTGAGACCTCTCCTGTTCTTTCAGTTGATGATTCTTAGTGTGCCCCAAAGTCCAATTAGAATTCCACTTTTCTTCTTTTTTCTTCCTCCCCTCCTTAGTGCATCTCATCTGAACCTTTCTTTGGAAGAATGAATGATGGTCAGCACAGGGCAGAGCTCTGAAGGAGGAAAATACAGAAAGGAAGGCTACGGCTTTTTCAGCTCTTGGTGGAATTACTCAGGAAGGCAATAGAAGTTCAAGCAAGAGTTTCAGTTCTTAGCTTTTCCTCATACCAAAAGCTAGGATTGAGCACAGCTCTTCTGTATGAGGCCGTTTCCTCCTTCTTTGGAAATACTGGACTGGATGGGGACGTGTGTACACGTACAGATGTACGTGTGTATGCGTACAGATGAGTATGTATGTGTGTGTCCATTTGTTTCTGCATACAGGTGTACTTTCTATAAATGGACCCATCACTTTTCTCTAGAGCCTTCTTTTAAAATGTCAGTGAATTATGAGTAATAACACCACTTGAATCATTGTTATTTCCATTTGTCAGTAGAGAAAATCTTGATGCAATTACTAAGTGTGATCGGCTCTCTCAAGATTGCTTACTGCCAGCTGCTGGGCGGCTCCCTTCCCCGGAAGCCGCCCAGTCCTCTGGCCCAGCGCCTGCCTAATCATTGTTTAATGTTTCCAAAGATGCCATCTTACACTGGAGACAGTAAAAATACCAACATATTTGCATGCAGCTAGAATAATTGGAAAACTAGAAAGAAAGGGGGAAAAAAGCTGGGGAAAAGATGTGCAAACAGCATTGTGCTTTATGGAGCTGAAAGAATCCCATATAGCTAATCGAATTACAACCAAGACTTAGGAAGCTTAAAGATGTTTATACAACTGAGCACATGCTCTGCTTGTTGCCAGGACTGGAAACTATCCCTCCATCCAGTCAGCCGTCCTTTGGAATGGAGGAAATTCTTGGATACTTCCCTCCAACTCAAGCTCACAGGTTTGAGGGCAACTTCCATACTTCTGAACTATGGAGTCCCCATTGGTGCATTCGCCTTTTATGGTCAGCCACTTGACAAAATTATCACAGAGTATTTACTGAAATAATAGTGTTATGAATAGTAGCTATAAAATATTACCCCCATAAACTTAGAGTATGCTCTTCTACAAACACATACAGGCTCGACAGGAAGAATGGACACTTGTTTTGTTTTTGTTAAAACTTTTTATTTGCAAAACATATGCATGAGTAATTTTTCAACACTGATCCTTGCAAAGCTTTCCATTACAAATTTTCCCCCTAGTCTCCTCCTCTCCCCTAGATGGCAGGATATCCACTACGTGTTAATTATGTTAAAATACTTGACAAATCGAATATATGTATACATATTTCCACACATCATTGTTGTGCAAGAAAAATTGTATCTACAAGAAAGAAATATCAGATAAAGGAAACACAATGCAAGCAAACATCAATCAAGAGTATGAAAATGTTATGATGTGATCCACATTTCACATCCCTCTCTCTGGGTGTATATGGCTTTCTTCAGTGAACAATTGGAACTGGTTTGAAACATCTCATTGTTGCAGAGAGCCATGTCCATCAGAATTGATCATCATATAGTCTTGTTGTTGCCGTGTATAATGATCTCCTGGTTCTGCTGATTTCACTCAGCATCAGTTCATGCAAGTCTCTCCAGGACTCTCTGAAATCATCCTGCTGGTTGTTTCTCACAGAACAATAATATTCCATAACATTCATATACCATAATTTATTCAGCCATTCTCCACTTGATGGGCATCCAGAATGGACACTTTTATAAAGAATACAAATAGAAAGGCATAGATATGCTGCAGGCAACTCATGTCTTTGGTCCTACCTGCCCATGAGATTTTTTTTCCTTCTCCTGGTGCTGTTCTCCTTGATACAGTATCTTTACTGAATGTTGGGTAACTTACCTGGGCTCACAGAGCCTGCTTCTGAACTCATTTCTGGACCTGCTCTCTCCTGATTCTGTTGAGTTTAAATTTTATTACTGAATGAATTCTTCAGCTGTCAGATCCCATTGCTAATCAAGGCAGAGGAGGTAAAACTCCTTCTCTCCCTGTACTCTGGCTAAGGAGTGAAGGAAAAAGCAAAGAGCAATGCATTTTCAAGAGCTGAGTTCTTTTATCATAGGAATAGTTATTTCTTGACCAATTGAGCCTCTCCTGTCTCAATTGATTCTAGAACTGCTAAACTTCCTTTCTAAAGGTCAGTGGGGGTATTCCTGCTGTGCAGCCACCCTATAATTCCATCAAGTTTGCTTGAGCAACTTCTTCATCCCTTTCAAATCAGAAAAGAAGCATCAATTCTATACTTTCTTTAGAGTTCCAGTGACCACCCAGCAGCCAGTAATTTAGGAAAATTCCTAGAAAGAAAAGGCATAGTTATCTTACTAGGAACTGTTGCTTCCCTTCCAACTTCAGGGGGAAAAGAATAGGGCATTTAAATTTGGAAACAGAAAATTTATATTTTGCATAGAGTTCATCCTATTCATATTGAAAAAAAAGACAAGTTATTTTAAAATGAAGATCCCAGCTGAATCCAGTGACAAATGGTAATGGAGTCAAAATTCCTACTCTTTGAGTTCTTAGATATTTGAAGAGTATTAATTTGGGGAGAAACTTAAAAGGAGCTCACCTCTTATTTGTTGAGTTTGGTGGTTGAAAAATGAAAAAAAATGTATTGAGTACCTGAAAAATAATATGTATTCATTACACTAAAGATTGGTCCAAATAATTTAAACTGATCACTGAAGTAACTCCTCCCACTTGAGAATGTGAATGCCAAACAAGGGGAGATCTAGTGTTAGGTAAAATCTACCTTTTTAGATAATAGCAGCATCAGGTATTTAAATACCCTACTTAGATTTAACAATGATGTCATAAAATGTCACCACATCCCCTACAAAATCCTTAGCCTCTGAACCTTAGTTTCCTCATCTATAAAAAGGAGATAATGACAAAGTCAGGAAAGTGGATTCATTAAAATAAATTCTGCTAGACAAACCCTTTTTCTGGGGTGACCCCAGAACTGGTAGAGAAGAGATATGTTATAGATAGAGTTCAGATGAATTTTAGCAAAGCATCTCACAAAGACTCTTATGCTACTCTCTTGGCAAGATGGAGAAATGTGGGCAGTCTATTTGCCCAGTTAAGCAGCTTCAGAATTGCTGAACCCAGGGGGTCTTTAATAGAACCCAGGGATCTATGATTGGTCTTGTGCTGTTTGACTTTATTTTTCTCAATAACTTTGATGAAGATATATCCCTCTCCAACTGGCAGGTGATATTTAGCTAAGAAGAACTGGTAATAGTTGGCTGATAGAACTAGAATATAAAAAGATCTGAATAGGTTAGAATATCAGTGAAACTAGACAGGGATGAATGTTAAATATTTTAGTTAGATTAGAAAATCAACTACATAAATACAAATTGGGGAAGTATGGTTAGATAGCAATTCATGTTGAATTCTGAGTGTATATTGAAGCATGTTTTTTTCGCTTATTTTGTCTTACTTTTTTGCAACAAGGCTGCTATGGAAATATTTTGCATGATTTCATATGTTTAATAAGTATCATATTGCTTGCCTTCTCAATGGCTAAAGGAAAGATTGGAGGGAGAGAGGGAATTTGGATTCAAAACCTTAAAATGAATGTAAAAATTGTTCAAAAATTCATCTGAAAAATATCTGGATTTCATGAATAGAATGATTTTTTAAAAAAACAGTTATTAAGTGCTTGCTAATTTCAGACACTATGCTGAGTTCTGAGGGAATAGATTTTTTAAAATAATACTTCATTTTTCCCAATTACATGTAAAAACAAGTTTGAACATTTATTTTTAAAAATGAGTTCCAAATTCTTTTCTCCCCTCCTTCCCTTGCTGATATGACAAATTGATATACATTACACATGTGCAATCATGCAAAACAATTTCCATAATAGTTATGTTGTGAAAGAAGATGCAAACTAAAAGAAAAAAAATAAAGAAAGTGAAAAAATAGCATGCTCTGATCTGCATTCAAACTCCATGAGTTCTTTATCTGGAAGTAGATAGCATTTTCCATCATGAGCCCTTTGTATTGCTGAGAATAGCTAAGTCATTTACAGGTTTCTTCCTTACAATACAACTATTAGTGTTACAGTGTTCTAATTCTGCTCACTTCACTTTCTATCAGTTCATGTAAGTTTTTCCAGGTTTTTCTTTTTTTTTCAGAAAGTAAGTATACTCATCATTTCTTAAAACACTATAGTATACTATTATTTTTCTTTTCTGTCAAATTAGCTAGTACTCCAGAGTTGGTTTAGATTGGGGAAAAAGACCTATATTTTCATTAGTATAGGGAACTATCTCTACCAATGCAAATCAGCACCTACCTTGCCCTCAAGTTTATATTCTGCTGAAAAATTATTTGCTTCATGTCTCTGGTGACAAGCCCATCTGAATTCCTAAAATAATAGACAGAAAGACTTTGGTTGGTCCTGGGCTTAGAGCCTCTTCAGTTTGAGAGGATCTATTAGAGCTTGTGCTCTGCTCACCTCACCTTTGAGTCACATGCTGAGCCACTACAAAAAGAATAAGGATAATCCTATATGACATTTTGGGAACTCTTTACCCACATGATCCCAATAGACACTCATATCAGCCCTGCCTAGAATGAACCTTTAAATCTCTAGAGTTTGAGATCAAGAGTCTCTCCAAAAATAAGTAGTTTCCCATAAAGGTCCAGTTTAGCTCTAGATCAACTGTTTCCTTCATAATTTCAGTGGTTTCCAGTGTTTTTTGAAACTTCCAAGTCACAACTTAAGGAAAGATAAATCAAAACCTTTTGACTAAAACAATTCTTCATTGCTCATGTTTAACATATATTGAATTTCTTGCCATCTAGAGGAGGGGGTGGGGGGAAAAGAGGGAAAAAGTTTAAAACACAAGATTTTGTAAGGGTAAATGTTGAAAATTATCCATGTATATATTTTGAAAATAAAAAGCTTGAATTAAAAAAAAATAAAACAGCTTTTCATTTCATGAACCTAAAGCAAAACTCTTGAGTAGATCTAAAAACCTAAAGTCAGCTCAGTAAAATCAGAAGAGAAACTAATCAGAACTTATTTCTGCCAAACAGAGAGTTCTTCTGAAAGAGCAAGTCCATCCAAGCAGCACTTAATCAGTTACAGATAGCTACTCAATAGCTCAATTACCGAGGAAATGGGTCAAGAGTAAAATTGTCCAATTATTCTAAAATTTTGTGCTCTTAGAGTTGGTAGAAATCTCAAAAGATATATAATATACCTACTATTTGAAGCAGGAATCTATTTTACAATATCCTCAACAGGAGGTTATCTAGCTTCTGCTTGAATACTTTTAGTGATGATGAAGTCACTATTTTTTGAAAGAGCACATTTAATTTTTGGACATCTCTGATAGTTTTAGAAATTTATTTCTTCCTATATTGAGTCAAAAATCTGCCTTTCTGTGACGTCTACCCATTGGTTCTGGTCCAAAGTTAAGCAGAACAAGTAAGCTTCTTCTTTCTTATTATAGTGCTTCAAATATTTGAATTCAAATAAATATTTGAAAATAACTTTTAGTTCCCCCCCTTAAGTTTTCTCCTCCCTAGGTTAAATATCACTTGTTCCTTTAAATGATTCTTGTATAGTCTCTAGTTCCCATCATCTTCCTGATTACATCTCAGTTTGTCAACTTTTCTCCTATTATTTGATACCAAGAAGTAAATAGGCGGGCTAATTTCCAGACATGCCATTTTGCCACTGTTGCTACTTCTGTGGGTTATTCTCCTAACCAGCTCCTGCCCTAGTGAGGTACCGATTGATGGAAGCTCACTTCTTCTAGCTAGCTAGCCCCAGCCACTTGGCCATATTATCTTTCTTCCATATTGCAGCATGCATCTCCCTGTAATCTTGTTTCTTCTTGCACTTTCCATCTCTTGTTCAGAGAACAACTGAATCATTTATCCTAGTTCTTCTGGAAAGTGCTCATTATTCAATTGCGTGTAGCTCCACTTTTTACAGTCCTCCTCACTGAAATTCTGTTCACTTGTATGTCATGGTATTACTTCCCTGATGTCATGGTCTGCTTTGAAAATGAAAGACAAACATCCTTATTAGGATGTAAGGTAATTGAGGGATAAAAATGCCCCTCTTTTAATTTATATCATGACTATTTATTTCAATGTCTGTTCCTAGATCATAGTAAGCACTTAATAAATGGTTTTTCATTCATTCATCCATGGGATTCAGAATGTGCTCTGATCAGGGCAGAGTAAAACAAAATTAGCACCATTCTTTCTCTATTAAGGCATCTTGACATTAAATTTGCTTCCTGAACAGGCAGATAGTATTCCCTCTATGATCAAAGCTTTGTGCTATGAGACCTTTCACTAGCACCAGAAAAGCCAGCACCAGGCTTTTGTAACAAAAATGTGAGAAGGCAATTTGGTCCCTTCTCCTGTTGTTGATTCCCTTGAATGACCAGACTCAAGCTTATAAGTTTCCCCTTGAGGGAACCATTGATACAGACCTGAATCAGTTATCCTGCAGGTAAAGTCACATTTGCTCTCCTTCTTCCCACTTTACCCTTATAAATATTGGTGGAAAGGTTGAAAAATGCAACACGTTTTAAAAATGAGCTTGTACACATCCTTGTCTCCTAAAGAAAGAGCACTGGATCTAGAGTCAGGAAGACCTAGATTCAAATTCTACCCCAGACACTTGTTAGCTGTATGGCTTTGGGAAAGTCACATAATCTCTCTCAAACTCAGTGTCCTCCTTTGAAAAATAAAAAAAGGGTAATAATAGTGCCAGGAAACTCATATGACTTCTCTGAGCTTCAGTTAATAGTGCCTAGCTTGCAAGGTCAAAGAGAGATGCACATAAGATAATATATAATACAGGGCTTCACAAATCTGAAAGTATAATATTATTAATAGTTGGAAGAAGAGGAAAAGTCACTCTTTTCCTACCTCATCTCAGGAATTCTCCATATCCTGAATAGACAATTTTCAGATGAAGAAATTAAAACCATTTCTAGTCATATGAAAAAATGCTCTAAATCACTATTGAGAAAATGCAAATTAAGAAAACTCTGAGGTACTACTACACACCTCTCAAATTGGCTAGACAGAAAAAGATAATGATAAATGTTGGAGGGGATGTGGGAAAATTGGGACATTAAAACATTGTTGGTGGAGTTGTGAACTGATGCATTCATTCTGGAGAGCAATTTGGAACTATGCCCAAAGGGCTATCAAACTATGCATATTCTTTGATCCAGCAAAGTCTCTATTAGGCTTATATCCTAAAGAGATCTTTAAAAAGGGAAAAGGATCCACATGTGCAAAACATGTGGCAGCCCTTTTCATAGTGGCAAGAAACTGGAAACTGAATGGATGCCCATCAGTTGGAGAATGGCTGAATAAATTATGGTATATGAATGTTATGGAATATTATTGCTCTGTAAGAAATGACCACCAGGCTGATTTCAGAAAGGCCTGGAGAGACTTGCATGAACTGATGCTGAGTGAAGAGAGTAGAATAAAGAGACTGTTGTACATGGAACAGCAATATTATGTGATGATCAATTCTGATGGACAATGAGGTGATTCAGGCCAGTTCTAATGGTCTTGTGATGAAGAAAGCCATCTGCACCCAGAGAGAATTGTAAGGACTAAATATGGATTACAACATAGTATTTTCACTCTTTTTGTTGTTGCTTGCTTGCATTTTGTTTTCTTTCTCATTTTTTTTCCTTTTTGATCTGATTTTTCTTGTGCAGCACAATAATTGTAGAAATATGTATAGCAGAATTGCCTGTTTAACATATATTGGATTACTTGCCATCTAAGGGAAGGGTAAGGGAAGGAAGGGAGAAAAAATTGGAACACAAGGTTTTGCAAGGATGAATGCTGAAAATTATCTATGCATATGTTTTGAAAATAAAAAGCTTTAATTAAAAAAAGGAATTCTCCTTATTTGAGGAATTCATGTTCAACTTCCTTGTATATCTTATCTTCCCCTGTTCCAATATGAATTCTTTTAGGGCAGAGACTATCTTTCTTTTTGCCTATATTTGTATTTCTGGTGTTTAGCACAGTGCTTGACACATAGTGAATACTAACTAAATGCTCTACCTATCAATGGATTAATGGGTCTGTCTATTGAGTATTGGTCATAGAAGCTGTGACATCAGAATTTGGTAGATGAGGAAATTGAGAGGGTAAATAACTTGTCTAAGAATGACTGTGTGTGTGTGTGTGTGTGTGTGTGTGTGTGTACATAAAGTGACTGAACTATAAGTCTTCTTAGAATAAAACAATCTCAGATGGAGAAGGGATTGCGTCACAGTTAACCGGTATACTCTTAACCAGGAATGCCCACTCTAATATCCATGGCAAGTGATCAATCCAGCCTTCACTCAAAGATCTCTACTGATGGAAAAATCATTATGTTCCAAGGCAACTCATTCCCTTTTGGAACAGATCCAATTATTGTGTTTTCCCTTGTGTTAAACCCAAATCTTCTCTCTTACTTCCCTTCCTTGACCCATACTCCTGTTTTCTGGGGGCCAACATGAATAAGTTAAATCCTTCTTTCACTTGATAATCCTTCAAATATCTGAGACAGTCATCATTCCCCCTTCCCCAAGTCTCTTATCCTGGGTAATTCTCACTAGTTTTTGTGACTGATCCTTATGGGACATGGTTTTGCCCATCCTACTCTTCTGATTTCCAGTGTCCTACAAAGATAATCCTGGCCCTGATGATTAATGAAAGAGCAATGGACCTCCAGGAGCCACAAGATGAAATCTTCCTCCAAATCAGGCAGTTATCCATTGTAGCCCACCTGATAAAGGACATGTTAACAAAGAGCATACTGGATCCATTAGAATGCTTGATACCAGGTGGGACTCATAGCTCGCATGGACTTTAAGATGCTCACCTTCTGGTCCTGAATCTGCCACACTAACTCACTAGGTAGCCTTGAACAACTTACTTCCTCAGTTTCTTCCTGGTAACCTGAGGATTAAGATACCTCCATATACCTTCCAGGGATTTTGTGAGAATACAATGAGCAAAAAACAAATGAAGTATTTTGGGATGTGAGAAACATCAGATGGATATATATTAAGAGAGTGATCATATTGTAAAATATTTCTGAAGTCTTTTGTTTTACCCCACCTACATTTTCTTCAGTATCCTTTCCATCTTCCTCCCAGAGAGCCACCTCTCATAACCAAAAAGGGATGGGGAGGAGAACCCTTTTCATCAAAAATAACCACCATATGGAAAAATCCAATATTACTTGCAGTATTCCATACCCAGAGTCCCCCACCTCTGCAAAGAAACAGATAACCTGTTATATTGATTTTTAAAGAAATTAATGAGAAATCTGATGTCTAGTTAGAACTGTCTCTTCAGAACCAATTTCTCATGAAGAGTTGATTCCAATGAGGCAGACCATGTACAGGGCCTTTCTGGTGTGCATTGGGAGTAACTTGTGGGAGCTCCTGGCAAATTCTTTTGAATCTCTTCAATGCTGGTAAATCTGTACCCAGTTCACACTTATATGGTTGGAAAAAATAGTTCACACTCCCACTCCCTTCCATCCTTTCTCCCTCTCCCTGTTAATTCTGGATAGTGAAAAATGGGAATACAGTTTATTTTAGTACCCTTGGGACAAGAGGCAGCCCTTCAATCAGCTTTTGTCAGAAGGTCAAGCCCTTGCACCAGGTAAGAGGATGCACCTGGATTTTAATTTCGAGGGAAAGATTGTCTCTTGAATCTCTCTGGGCCTTTAAGAGCTTCTGCTTTTTTAATTGAGTGAGTGGATGGTGGTAAAGATACCATGTTGGGGAGCAAATAGGGAGAAAATAATAGCAGTGAAAGTGATGATAGAAATGCATAAACCATCTCCATTTAAATGGAAAGAAATGTACACTAAAATCCCTCTTTTGAAGTGAATATATTTTTATGCAGTCATTTTGTGCAAATATTTTCCTGAGTGTAACTATTGTTTTTCTTTGAAAGAGATCTTATGCTAGGAGCGGAGGCTATATTTGAGGTCATCTGTAATCAGGCCCATTTGCTATAAAGTACTTTTTGGTTACAGATTGCTGTGTCTCAATTACTTTCTCCGAGACTCATAGTAATCCCGAGAGGATAATAACATAAATATTTTACACATGAGGAAACTAAGGCTCATCAGGGTCACATAACTAGTATTAAAGGACGCAATTAGACATACAGACTCTCTCCTAGAAGTGAGTTTTGTTTTTGGAAACAGGTCAAGTTTTGCCAGGTCAAGTCTGGTGAATTTAATAGCTAGTTAGAATCTATACAGAATCCTAAGTAAAAGGCTTTACGTATATTCTCTCATTTGAATCCTCACAACAACCCTATGAGATAGTGTTATTATTATCCTCATTTTACAGATGGGGAAACTGAGGCAAGTTAAGGGATTTGGCTAGTAAGTGTCTGAGGCTGCATCTGAACTCAGGAAGATGAGTCTTCCTGACTTCAAGCTCTGCTCCTTTAACAAGCTAATAGCATCAGATATATGAAATTCAAATAAATCCTGAGAAATAGATGATATTTTGAAAATAGGGGAACCAAAATAAAGCAAGTTAAATGACTTGTTCTGGGTGAATGAGGCAGAATTTGAATCCAGATCTTCCTGGCTCCAAGTCCAAGGTACTAGCTGCCTTTTGCTTATTGAACATTTCCCTTCTTTTTTCCTCTGAGTAAGGGTTGGGGTGGAATAAATGAAATTTAGGAGACAAAAAAAGCCTCAATCAGGGATGGTTTTCAATTCCCAATCTTTAACCTTCTTCATCTGATGGGATTGCAGGAATGAACTGGAAACTGGATCAGGGCTGACCATTCATATGTTAAATTTGATCCAGATAAGGCACCAGAATATTGTTGGGGATGAGGGAAGGGAGAGGTAATGAGGGCAATGTTCTTGGAGAGGAGTATAATGTGACCCTGCCCTTTTGGAGAAAGTTTGAAGGAATTGATGTGCAGACACTGCTGATGAGATCAGGAAGTCTGGAGAGATTTTCTGCCCAGACAGTGAGAAGGAATTAAATTGGCTTTCCATGGCATATTCTTGTATTACTGAGATTTTTTTGCATGCTCTACAGGATACCTCTCAATATCCTTTGTCCTGTTCTCTCTCCATTCAGTGGCAACCAAAACGAAGAATAAATTGCTTCAAAAGAGAGAAAGGATCTTTCCCTCTATTGAAAGATCATGACTCTCCATTTGGAAAGAGTCTTAGGACACACCCAATCCAACCCCTTATTATTACATATGGGGAAACTGAGGCTTAGAGAGGGTAGGTGAAGGTCACATGGATCATAAGCAACCAAGTCAAGATGCAGACCAAGAGAGACCAATTGGCTCTCTGCTATATCCTATATTTAAATGTCTTCCAAATGCTGCAGCTAAACTACAGGTTCCTCTTTCTGTGGTCTGACCATCTGCAAGTTTATCTGCATTTTCAGACATTATTTGGTTTCCAAAATTTTTTTTAAAAATGGAAAGACTGAACCAAGTAATTTACCAAGTGTTCCTGTGGATGCTGCTCTGACACATGACAATAATTAAAGGCAAAGGCTTTCAAGGTAGTTGGGTAATCTTTCCCCAGCTGCCAGTTTGGGGTAATATCTTCACTATCCTCTCCCACCCCTGACTCCCACGAAATGACCTCACTTCAAGGTCTTAAACTTAAGGATACATTGATCTCTCAGGAAGATTGGTTGGGATCCTGCATCAGGTTCCTAAAACCAAGGGACACAAGGGAAAAATTCTGAACCCAGGCAAAAATCCTGACTTCATGTCTCAGATATAGTATTTATTGGCTAGTTTTTGTGACTTTGGAAGTTTAATTTTTTGACTCATGGATTCATTTGTGAAATGGGGTTAATAATACTTGTACTACTCATCCAGCAGAGCTGTGGCAAAGTGTTTTTTTGTAAAGTATCAAACCCTGTAAAATCAGGGACAACAATAATGCTTTAAAGTTTATACAATCTCATTTGACTCTCACAGTGATTTCATTGTTATGGAGCTCCCAGTGAAGAAATACTTTCTCAGAAAGAGAACTTATTTTCAAATCCTGACTATTCTATTTACCATCTTTGAAATTTGAGGACATCATTTCTGCCTCAGTTTCCCCCTCTGAAAATTAGAGAGGTCAGATTAGATGATCTCTGGGATCCCTCTAAGAGATAGCTGAGGGGCTCAGTGGACAGAGCACAGGGATCCTGAGTGACTTGTCCACAATTACATAGACAATGTGTCAAAGGGGGGAGGGGACATGAAACCAAGTCTTTTTCACTTGAGAACTTACTCTTTTTACCTTATTTCCCTGTGGCAGATATTACTAGACATATTTTGTAAAGAAATATCCAAGCTGAGACAGGTTAAGGGACTTGCCCAGGGTCACACATCAAGAAAATATCAGATAGAACTCTAATGTTCATTTCAGTCCAGCCCTTGAGGCTAAATGGTCCCACGAGTGGACACTTCTGAGTTAACAAAAAAAGGGAAAGCATGTTTACAGACTGACAGGAAGGCTCCTTCAGGTTCATTGGCTAGAAACGTGTCCCTTGTCACTCTAGAGACAGAACAACAAGGACTATTTTCAGGGAGGTTTATGCATTTCTGCTGGGAATGGACCTCATTATGTCCCAGGTAAAAACTGGTTTTGACATCATAGAGGCTAGTGTCTTCTGAGTTTCTGATTGGCTTCAGGCTCAGGGATCCCAAGCAATCAGTGCAGAATTTTCCACAAGTACCTTGCAACCTGACTTACAATTTAGAGGAAATTTTTTTTTCTGATAATGACTTCTCTGGATCTCAGGGTCCTCCATTCCAGAAAGATTCTGACCTTCAGAAGCTAGGGCTGCTCTTTCTACCATTCCCTCCCCTAGTTCCTAGAAGGCAGCAGAATTGCCAGAAATTTTGCCCTCAGCAAGTAACTTTATACCTCATTCTTCCTACTGAGAACTGCATCCAGATACTGGGGACCATCCTGCCAGCTGCCCTAGCCTGCCTGAGGGGGACAGTTATATTGCTACTATTCCTTTTACTCCAATAATATTGACAGATTCATATTCTCCTTGATAATGATAACATACATTTAGAGAGTGCTTCAATGATTCCAAAATATATCCATATATATATATATATATATATATATATATATATATATATACACATATATATGTATGCATATGTACATATAGTCTAAAACATATCTCCATATATATTCTAAAATATATTCCCATATATCATGCTATTTAACCTTCAAACAGCCCTGCAGAATAACTCCAGAACCCCCATTTTGGAGAGAAGGAGATTGAGTGTCAAAGAGTTTAAGTGACTTGTCACTATTAGCAGCCATTAAGTCACTAATAGTAGCTATTAAGATCCCAATTTACAGATAAGGAAACTGAGTCTAGAAAAAAGTTAAAATTAATTACCCAAGGAAACGGGGCTGCTAAATATCAAAGTCCATGTCTTAACTCTCAGTCTAACATGCCTTCTTTGAGTTCCTTGTGATACTATAGGAAAAATTATGGAATAAAAGGTCCTGGTAAGTCCCCTGTGATTATATATAACTAAGGCAAGTCTCTTTCCCATAAAAAGCTTGAGCTTCCTCATCTGTAAGAGGAGAGGCACCTTGGAGAGGGACCTGGAGGAGGGAGGTATTGAATTAGATTTCAGTGTATTTTGATACATTGATAGGTCAATGTATTTTGACCCTGGGCACCAAGACTTAGCCCATTTTGTCTGAAACTGAGGGATCAAGGGAATCAGTTGTCTTCCTTCTTCAGGAAGGTTACATCATTTTAAGCTTCTGAAATAATTGATCCCTTGGAGAACTCTGATGAATAGTGAGTTTAATTTGGATTCAGGGGACATGGGTTCAAATCCCAACACCACCACTTACTACTTGGGCAATTCCTTAATCTCCCCAGACCTCAGTTTCCTCATCTGTAAAATGGGGATTGTGTTAGATTTCCTCAAAGGGTTTTTCTGGATCTAGGAGCCGATGATCCTCCATATGCAGAAACCACATGGTGGCAGTGGCGGCAGCAGCATGAGCGGAGCGTCAGGGGCAAGAATGCCAGGGATGTGCCCATAACGTAAAGTGACTAATGCTTCAGTGTATTATTTAAATTGTCCTGGGCTAGTAGCAAGGTGCATTAAGCACCAAATTGTATAAACCTAAAAATTACAGCATAATGCTGGAAAGAGGCCCAAGGGACTCAAAGAAGAATGAACTTGAACATTGGCATAGTCTGTAAGACCATCAAATCCCTGATTAAAATCATCTCCTAGGATCCAATGGCCCCTGGAGGGAAGAGTGAGAGTCCTGGAATCCTAATTGGGTGGAGGTGGGGCTTTGCAGAACCGGGTCCTGGTGCAGTTCTCTAGGGATGCAAGGGGTTCAGAATCAGCTGGGCTGTCCAGTAGCAAGCCTGCCCCCATGTCTTCTGGACGCCTCCATCCTGGTAGAGGAAATAGCCCACATTGGGCATGGGCTGAACGGCCATCGGTCACTCCATAAATCTTTATTAAACGTCTGCTCTATACCAAACACTGCGGGAAGCCCTGGATTTACACATAAAGACAAAGGACAGTCCCTGCCCTTGAGAAACTTGCAATTTAATAAAGAAAAAAAATATCCAAACAACAATGTACAAGCAAGATATAAATGGGATAAATTGGAGATAATCACAGTGGGGAGAATTACCATTATTAACTGAGTCTTTCAAAGGAACAAATATTTGGGAAAGATTTTTTTTTTGCACTTTACTAAAATATATGTGATATTAGCATGATGTAGCCCACTAGTCTTCTGATGGTCAGCTCTCTGATTAGCTATATTGATCAATCACCGGGGCTGACCATGTCACTCCCTTGTTTAAGCTTCAGTGGCTCCCCATTGCCTAAAATACAGATTTCTCTGTCACATTTAGAGCCCTTTATAACCTGCCTTTAAGCTGATTAACTACCTTTCTATTCCAGACAAACTGTCTAATTGCTCTTGACTATATATTACATTCCTTTTCCTACCTCCAAGACTTTGCCACGCAATTACCTCGTGACATTCTGTTCTATCTCTTGGGATGTGTAATTCCCATCAAGGTCAGCACAGTTCCCACTCCTTCCAAGAGGACTTTGCTGATTCCTAGTGCTCTCTCCCCATTCACTTTGGATTTTTATGTATCTATCTTCAACATCCTTGTCTGTGATCTTGTATCTCTTCAAGAGAATATAAACTTCACAAGGGCAGGGACTATTTCCCTTTCAATTGATGGACAAGTATTTATTGATCACATCTACGTGTCATTTTCTGTGCAGATGCAGAGATAGACTGTGAAAACCCAATCTCCAAAGCAAGTATATCTCCATATATTGCACCTATGTGTAATTACTCCAATTCTACTACTTAATTTAAAAAGGAATGATGATAAGGGAGCTAGCAAGAGAGAGAAGAAAGGGAGAGGAAAAAGAAGGAAAAGAAAAATGGGAAAGGAGATAAAAAAGATAAAAAGGAGGAAAGAAAAGAGAAAAGAAACATTGGAGGCTCTGAAATCCAACTCCTTCCTATTTACTAAGTACTTATTCTGCATCATGCACTGGAATAGGCATTGGGACCCAAAAATGATATAGTCTTTGTCCACAAATTGATTACACTCTATTGAAGCATTATACAAAGAGAAGTACAGAATATGGTTTTTGAAGGAGGTAACTGGTTCTGCTCATCCAAAGTTGTTTCCAGAAGCACACAAGTTCTGTAGGGATCCTCACCTCCCATACAAGAGGAAGCTTGTGTTGCAACTGGTGTGAAAAAAGATTGAGGCAAGACTAGATCCCTCAGTACTTTTGCTCAAAAGCTCACATTTAGGCTTCTGGTGAGATGATCTTTGAACCAATGGTCCTGCTAAAGACAAGTATTATTCCCTGCTTGCCCATCATTGCAGAAAATGAATGTGAGATTTCTATCTTTTTTACATTCAAAACTTCACCATTTTCATGTAGACGTTCACCCTCCATTAACCCTGAGATTCCAGCCATAATCTGACAAAGTTAGTATAATAAGCAGTGGGGCATACTGAGTATAGTATCTATGAAGAATGATTCACTGAGTAGGGGAGGAGGAGAAAGGGGATTTTTAAAACAGGAAATAAAAAAATATTTTTAATACAGGTAGAAACAGGTATAATCTCTTTCTTACAGATGAAGAAACCGAGGCACAGAAAAATGAAGAGATTTTCTCAGAATCACACTAACAAATATTCCAGAATCAGAGTGTCAGTGTTAGAAGGGACCTCAGAAGTCAGTTAATTAAATTCATATATAAATTGACTGTACTGAAAGGGTAATAATTTTTGGTCCATAGACACTCGGGGAGTCCATGAACAGATATCAAGGAGTCCATGGATTTGGACGGGGAAAAGATTGCATTTTACTTTTACAACATCTCTTGAATATTTTCCCTTCTCTTTTTTATTTTTTATTTATGTTTAGTGGTATTTTATTTTTCCAGATATGTGCAAAGATAGCTTTCAACATTCACTTACACAAAACTTTATGTTCCAGATTTTTCTTTCTTTCTTTCCCCTTCTCCTCCCCAAGACAACAAGAATCTAATATAATAGATTAAATGTGTGCAGTTCTTCTAAGCATTTCCATGTGCATCATGCTGAGTAAAAAAAAAGAATCCAATCAAAAAAGGAAAAAACAAAAAATAAAATAAAATAAAATAAAACAAGAGCAAAAAAGATGAAAATACTATGTTGTGGTCCACATTCAGTCCTCACAGTCCTCTCTGGGTGCAGATGGCTTTCTCCATCACAAGTCTATTGGAACTGAACCTAAATCACCTCATTGTTGAAAAGAGCCACGTCCATCACAATTGATCATCACATAATCTTGTTGTTGCCGTGTACAGTGTTCTTTTGGTTCTATTCACTCAATCAGCATCAGTCCATGCAAGTCTCTCCAGGCTTTTCTGAAATCATCCTGCTGATCATTTCTTATAAAAACAATAATATTCCATGACATTCATATACCATAATTTATTCAGCCATTCCCCAGCTGATGGGCATACACTCAGTTTCCAGTTTCTTGCCACTACAAAAAGGGCTGCCACAAATATTTTTGTACATGTGGGGCCCTTTCCCTTTTTATTATTTCTTTGGGATATAAACTCGGTAATGACACTGCTGGAACAAAGGGTAAGCACAGTTTGATAGCCCTTAGGGCATAATTCCAAATTGTTCTCCAGAATGGTTGGATCAGTTCACAATAATAAGGTATCTGGTAATGAGGGGCCTGCAATTATCTAAGGGTGGGTCTGTCTGCCTCAAGTCTTTCTCATTCCATTCTCCATTCAGCCACTAAAGTGATTTAACTAAAAAGCAGGTCTGACCATATCTACCCCATGCTCAATAAACTCCTGTGGCTTTCTATTGCCTCTAGGGAGGTCTGGGATTGTTAAGGAAGAAATGAGACCTGTGGTGTGAGGGCTTGCCAAGCCCTTTTCCAGGGTACTCATCCAGCTCTCACCTGTGGCTTCATGAAGCTATAGTATGTATAATGGCCACAGCCCAGTGAAACCATCTGGGCAGACAGCTAAATCAGGTAGCCTCAAACCCATTGGTGAGTTAGGGGGATGTCTGCCATGTGAAGAGTTCCCTTCTGCAGAAAGGGTGGATGAGAATGTTTTTTTTTTTTTTTTTTCCAATAGCCATAAAGGAGCTGTGGAGCACTTAGAGCTTAGTCAGACATCACCAAAGTCATCCACTGCATCTTGGACCATTGCCAGTTGTCTTTATTTTTGTCCTGCCTGATGACTTTGGAAGATCGAGTAAGACTGATGACTTTGTGCAACTCTGTCTCACTTAAATCCAATTCACAAAAAAAATCAAGACATCATCCATCATCCACTATTTCACCCCCCCCCAACATCATGATATTATTGGCCCTCTTTGAAAATGAAGGATGACTGATTTTTTTTCAGTTTTCAACCTTCTTGACCTCTCTACCACATTTGATACTACTGACCACCCCATCTATTAGATTCTCTCTCCTTACTTGACTTCAAAGAGGCAGAACCATAGAATCTGAGCTTTGGAAGGGACCTCAGTGGCCATCTAGCCCCATGCCCCATTCTTTTGTTTTTGTTTTCCTTAATTCTATTCCTTTTTCCTGGAATGTCTTCTCGCTCCCTTTTCCTGCTGACTTACTCTCTCCAAGTCTCAGTTTCCTCATTTGTAACCTGGAAATAAACAGCCTAATAGGTTATTTTCAAAAAGAAGAAAAGAAAATGAAGGATGAACAATAGCAACAACAATAATGTCTCTGGGAACAAATACAAAATCTTCTGGTTTTCATTCAAAACCCTTCATAATCTAGACCCCTTCTGCTGTTCCAGTTTTCTTACACCTTACCAGTAACACTGATCTTCTGGCTATTCCACAAACAACACACTCCATCACTCACCTTTGAACATTTATCCAGATGTTCCCCTGGAATTCTCCCCTTCCTCCACTCCAGTCACTGACCTCCCTGGCTTCCTTTAAGTTCCATCTAAAATTTCCCTTTCTACCAATAGCTTTCCCCAACCCTTGTATATCCCTGGAAAACAGCTTTGTGTATCTCCCTCATTAGAATATATGCTTCTTGAGGGTATGGATTTTGTTTTTTGTATTTGTATCCACAGGTTTTAGTACGGCGCCTGACCAGTAAATAGCAAATGCATCATAAACTTTTTTCATTTATGCATTCATTCATTCCTTAATTCACTTATACATGTGTCATTCAAAGCTCATTACTTATTAGAGAAGACTTGTTTCCCCTCTAATTACAATTCCTCTCTTCCCTCCAGTAGCCAAGTCTTCAGGTTCTGTGTTGCTTCTCCATAACTCTTGCTTAGGAGCATCCCAAATTTGGTCTCTTTCCCCTTTTCTTTGTAAACCTGGACGTGTTTGTTCAGACACATTTTTCTGCTTTTGTCTTCCTCAAGGGCTTATTTATTTAGTTCAATGTCCAAATAGTTACATGCTCCCCCTTGGCCCCATGCTGTTCACTTACTGGGCCTTTGATAATATCAACCACCCCGAATCTCTTTTCATAAATCATCTGACAGCCTCTGATAGATCACACTGCTGACTTTGAGGAGGAGATAGCCGCTGTTTCTGAATTGTAACCAGCAAAGCAGAGTCCACCATCCTTTGTTCTTTGTACCGTGGTTTCTCTGAGCCAACAGTATGTAATATGATGGGATCATGGGGTGAGATCAATGGTCTGCCTGATTCTGTTGGATGAGATGCTTCCTAAGGAAAAATCAACATAGACAAAAACAAATACATATAAAATAAATACGAGGTTAAAATTGTGCTTTCATGATGTCATTATAGATTAATAATGTGTTAATTAATATACATTATTATCTCTTTTCCACAAATGAAGAAACCCATTACACCCATAAGTAAGTGTCTGAAACTGGATTTGAACTTGTCTTCCTGATAATAAATCCTCTACTCCTAGCTCCCCAATTTAGCGGCCATTTCTTAAGACCTATTATGTAAAAACATGAAAAGACCTTAGAAACCACGGCTTCTAGTCCAACTCTTTAATTTGAAGAAATTGAAGATTAGAGAAGTTTGGTAACTTCCCCAACAACATATAGTTTTCTTATACCTTAAACCTTACCAGTGACACTGACCTTCTGGCTATTCCACAAACACACACTCCATCATTCACCTTTGGGCATTTTCTCTGATTGGGATCTTGGAATTCTCCTCTTCCTCCACTCCAACCACTGAACTCTCTGGATTCCTTTAAGTTCCATAAAATTTCCCTTTCTACCAGTAGCTTTCCCCAACCCTTGTTAATTCCTATACATCCCTGGAAAACAGCTTTGTGTATTCCCTCAGTAGAGGCGAAATTTGAACCCTGTCATTTTGATTTCTAATCTAGAATTCTTTCCACAATGCTGCTTTATATTTGATTTATTTCTTTGGGAATGGTTATAATGGGAGTAGGGCCAAGGTCACCACAGCTTAGGGTGGGCTAGGGAAATTGTCTTATTAAGATTCTCATCATATCCCACCAGCATAAAAAGTTAACTATTTACTAGAAGTTTTCCTTTTTGGAGAACAGTGAAAAGAAGAAGGAGGGGGAAATATATTCCACTGGCAAGCATGCACCAGGGTGTGAGCTCTACACATCCTAGTGCCCATCTCTACTGTGGCAACCTCTCTGGCTGAACATTGTTCTGATTGTGCATTTATCCTTTTGCCAAAAGCAAAGTGAGGGATGTCCATGTAGAGGAGCCAGGGGTAAGTTCTAATTGGTAATCTGTGATTATGGTGATAGCTGCTGGCTACAGGAACATGGTTTATTACCAACATTACCACGCTGAAGATCTGAACTGATGCCCCAAAACAGCCTTATACCTATGGTAAGCCACCCTGAGTCAACTACAGTCTCAAAAATGACAATTAACTCCTTCAATTTCTCAGGGAAAAAACAAAACAAATAAAAAACAATTTTCCTTTAGTTCTTTCCTTGCCACAATCTCAGTTACTTCATCTATAAAATGGAGGCTCTTTGCCTGTTCACAGCCAGGACTGGCTTCAAATGGCAAGACACACTGCCAGTGATAATGCTGGCTAATTGCTTCATGGACAGGGCATGGAGGGTGCCATCTGTCTGGCATATCTGCCTATGTTGTTCACTCAGGACAATCAGGAATCTAGAGTTAGAATGACCCACATACAAGAGAAGAGGATGCCATAGCATGGACTCTGGATTCCAAGTTGCAGATTTGAGGAAGGAAGAGAAGAAAATAATCATGGAAAATTGTTGATATTATGTAGAATTTCCATAGAGCAATGGAGAGGACTCCATTGTCCTTCTTTGGACAATGCAGATCTAGGTCCACCTTGGATGCTTATAGGCTATTTGACTCAACCTCTCAGTGCCATTCAGGCAACTTTATAAGACTTTAAGTTGCAGAGAATGTGTCATTGCTTTGCTAGAGGAATTTTCCTCTTTGGAGAGTTCCCTAAGCCAGCAAAATCACAGGTATAGATAGATCCTTTTCCTAATTATGTGTATTAGGTCACTTCTACAAAGCTTTATGAGGTATGTATTGGGTCCAACCACCACCATTTTATAAATGGAGAAAAAAGGGTCAGAGAAGTTAAATGGTATGCTGAAGGTCCCTCAGCTAACAGATGGTGAGTGTTAAAATGAAATTCCTGGTCTTCTGCCTCCAGGTCCGGCAGCCTTCTAACTTTAGGGACTAAGAGGACCCAGGTCGGTGAGCCAAGAAGGGCAGATGCTTCCTTTATGACTGGTGAAAGCCAGTTCCTCTCCTTTAGAAAAATTCCCGACTCAGTATTATCCGTCTAGCATTTGGTCTGAGTACTTGAGGGGCTCAGAACTCAGCCCTTCAGGCCCACAGTGGGTCTCTAGAAGGTACACACGATCTTTTCCCACCTCTCCAGCTTTGGGTAAGCCAGATGGAAGGGATGTCATCTGCCTATTCTGTTCAAGACATCTCACTGAGAGTTGGCAATGGACAACAAGGGCAGTTCTGAGTCAAGGACCCTGGCTTGTCAAAGGGCTGGGAAGTTCCCCATTCAGCAGAACAGTACATGAGGTAGCCAAATTTTGCTTTGTAGGGGGTGACCTGAACAAGAGATCCTTCTGCATGAGAAAAGTGCTTCTAAACAGCACCTGAGTCTTTGATTCAAAATATAATCATTATAATTTGGTTCAAAAATGTAGCAATCATCTAGGGGAGGGGAGGGAACTGGGGGTAAAATTTGTAATGGAAAGCTTTGTAAAGATCAATGCTGAGGGGCAGCTTGGTGGTGCAGTGGATAGAGCACCAGCCTTGAAGTCAGGAGGACCTGAGTTCAAATGTGGCCTCAGACACTTAATGAGTCCTAGCTGTGTGACCTTGGGCAAGTCACTTAACCCCAACTGCCTCAGCAAAAAAGCAAAAAAAAAAAAAAAAAAAAGATCTATGCTGAGGAACTACCCATACATATATTATACAAATAAAAAGCTTTAATAAAAAATGTAGCAATAATTATTGACACATACAGTGCTTTAAGATTTGTAAAGTGTTTGATAGCTGATCTTTGCTGCAACTTATGAATATCCCCATTTCAAAGATGAGGGAATTGATTCTGGGATATTAAGTGTCTGAGTCAGGACTTATAAGCAACTTTTCTAGCACATTCACCACAATATCACCACCATTCCCTACCTCTTCATCAGTGTAATCGGCAGAAACAATATTGAAAGTAGAACTTAATTCAATTTCCTTTAGGTGAATGTTTGAAAGGAGAGAAACAAAATCCATAGATAAGATTAGGGATGAATTTCATTTAAATAGAACTAGACCTATTTTTTCATAAAATTTTAAGCTCATGAAGGATGACCACTTATGAGAGATGCTAAGAGGGGAGGAAATTGTGTCATCTTTCCAGCCCCAGATTTTGTGATTCTAAGATCCCAAGTCCCAGAGTTCCAAGCCCAAGAGGGACTGTGCCTATGACTTTCACTTTTTTCTTTGAGCCTGGAAATTAACTGGCAACATAGCATCCTCCTAATGACATTCCCTTGAATATCTCACACCATTGACTTAGCATTTCTGCTGCTGGTCAGGCTAATTTCACTTGGGTTAAATGTCCTCACCTGTTACCTCTTTCTTCCTTTTTTCCCTTTCTTTTCCTTCTCATTTTAATGGAAATAAAATGTACTTGTGTCTTTTCAGTTCTGGGTTGTGTCTGTTTAGAAAGCAGGCTCCAGTATGAAGAGTAGATCTCTAATGCTGTCCATGGTACTCTTTGACCTGGGTCAGAATATAGATACAATAAGCTAATCAAGAGCCCTCCTCTGGAGTGCCTGAGAGAATCCAAGAGTGAGATCCTGAGTGCTCCTGGGGTTCTTACCTGAGCATTCATAATAAACATCAAACTAGTCTCCTTTCTCCAATCCATCATGCAAATAAAGTTCTGAATGCCTGGCTTTTAGTTCAATCCAAAGTGTACTTTGTAAGCTCCTACTGTATGCTAGGCAATATAATAGACACTAATCTCATCATTATGGGATGCAGATCAAAACCTAGCCATTCCTGCCTATCTTGCACATCCCAATATGTTGGAAGTCTTCCTTCCATGTAAAATCCTCACTTAAATCCAATTCACACACATGTCAGGAAATGCAAATGATGTCTTTGGTCCTTTTCAAAAATGAGGGATAGGGGGCAGAGCCAAGATGGCGGAGTGAAAAGGTGACTTTCTGCCTCTCCTCCGATCTTCTCTCAAATCAACAATAAAATAAGCCTCTGAACTGATCTTCAAGTCAACGAACTCAGAAATATTTGGACACTTCTCTCTAGATAACTTCATATCAGGGTAGTCGGACTCTGACAGAGAGATAAATAGACGACAACTGCGCAGGCCGGAAGTGAGGGTGGGACTCAGCTCAGCTCATCATGGAAGAAATTCCAAATGCCAAACTCCAAATTCCAAACACCTGGAGTTAATCTGAGGTATTCGGGACACTCTGCCCTGATTGGGGGCAGGTGTTCTGGCAGACTTGCCTTGTTTAAGGAGTAATTCGGACTTAGTCCTAGCCCCCACCGGCCCAGCACCTTAAGTCAACTTGCCGAAGTGCCCCAGGGCAAAGCTTTTTGCAGCCGCCGTTTTTTTTCCCCTACCTTAAAGAGATATCCACACTGTCTAAAAAAAAAATATGATGAAGAAGCAAAAGAGAGATCTCACCATAGATAGCTTTTATAAAGAAAAAGAAGAGATGATCACCCCAGAGCCAGAGGTTCCTTTAGACAAAAATCCAGAGAAAATCAGGAAGGACCATCACTGGTCCCCTTTTCAAAAGGCCTTTCTGGAAGATTGCATAAAGAACCTCAAAAGAGAGCTGGAAGATAAATGGGAAAATAAACTGAAATCAGTGCAAGAAGGATATGATGCCCTGCAAAAGAGATATGAAAAAGACACCAATTTATTGAAAAATAAAATTAGTGAAGTGGAAAAAGAGTGCAATGAACAAATTGGCCAGTTACAAAAGGAGCTTAAAAAGGTAACTGAAGAAAACAACACTTTAAAAATAAAAATTGAACAAATGCAAATGAAAGACTCAATAACACTTCAAGAATCAGTCAAACAAAAACAAAAAAAAATGAAAAATTAGAAGAAAATATGAAATATCTCCTAAGAAAAACAACTGACTTGGAAAATAGATCTAGGAGAGACAATCTAAGGATTATTGGACTTCCTGAAAGCCATGATGAAAAAAAGAATCTAAACACTATCTTCCAGGAAATCCTGAAAGAAAACTACCCTGAGATTGTAGAAATAAAGGGTAAAATCACCACTGAAAGAATTCACCGATCACCTCCTGAAAGAGACCCCAAAATTAAGACCCCAAGGAATATCGTGGCTAAATTTCAGGACTATAGCACCAAGGAACAGATTCTGCTAGCAGCTAGAAAGAAACAATTCAAATACCGAGGATCAATAATTAGAATCACACAGGATCTGTCAGCCTCGACACTGAAGGATCGAAGGGCCTGGAACCAGATATTCCGAAGGACAAAGGAACTTGGATTACAACCAAGAATAACCTATCCAGCTAGAATGAGCATTATCCTTCAGGGAAGAAGATGGTCATTCAATGATATAGGTGAATTTCACCTATTTCTAATGAAAAGACCGGATTTGAACAAAAAATTCGACACCCAAACACAGAACTCAAGAGATGCATAAAAAGGTAAAAAGGAAAGGACTCTTGAGAACTTTATTTTTACTAGGGGGATACTTAAAGTTTGGGGGTATAATTAAGTAGATATTACTTTGATAATATGAAAAAGAGAACTAGAGGGGAAAAGGTTGTCATACTGGGGAAAAGAGGGAAAAAGTGGTAAAATAAGATCTAAAAAAAAGGAGGTAAAAACAAGGTAAAATCACTTGAAGAGGCAAAGAAAACCTAATATAATTGAGAGAAAGAGGGAAGGGAGATGAGTTTTGTGTAAATCCTACTCTCATCAGGTTGGGCTTTAAAAGTGCATATCAAACATTTGATTTCACATAGAAACTTGTCTGTTCCTAGAGGGAAGTGGGAGGGAAAGGAGGAAAAGTAAGGGACAAACTAATAGAAGGGAAAATAGAAGAATCAGGGGAAAGGAGTAAAACAGGGGGAGGG
>JAJPUD010005489.1:0-12000 GCA_023553655.1 Myrmecobius fasciatus | reverse complement strand
TATACTTAGAGAACCCTAGAGACTCAACTAAAAAACTACTAGAAACAATTCACAACTTTAGCAAAGTGGCAGGATTCAAAATTAATCCACATAAATCATCAGCATTTTTATATATTACCAACAAAGTTCAGCAGCAAGAGATACAAAAAGAAATTCCATTCCAAATAGCAGATGATAGGATAAAATATTTGGGAATCTATCTGCCAAGGAAAAGTCAGAAACTATACGAACTAAATTACAAAACACTTTCCACACAAATAAAATCAGACCTAATCAATTGGAAAAATATTAAGTGCTCATGGGTAGGCAGAGCAAACATAATAAAAATGACAACACTACCCAAAATAATCTACTTATTTAGTGCCATACCCATCAAACTCCCAAGAAATTATTTTACAGATTTAGAAAAAATAGTAGCAAAGTTCATTTGGAAGAACAAAAGGTCAAGGATTTCAAGGGGATTAATGAAAAAAAAAGGCAGATGAAGGTGGCCTTGCTGTACTAGATCTAAAACTATATTATAAAGCAGCGGTCATCAAAACCATGTGGTACTGGCTAAGAAATAGAACAGTTGATCAGTGGCACAGGATAGGATATCAGGACAATCTAGGCAATAACCTTAACAATCTAGTATTCGATAAACCCAAAGACCCCAGCTTTTGGGATAAATACTCACTATTCGGCAAAAACTGCTGGGAAAATTGGAAACTAGTGTGGAAGAAATTAGGGCTTGACCCATACCTAACACCACATACCAAGATAAGATCTAAATGGGTTCATGATCTAGATATAAAGAGGGACTTTTTAAGCAAGTTAGAGGAACGTAATATAGTTTATCTCTCAGACCTGTGGAGATGGAATAAATTTATGTCCAAAGAAGACCTGGAACTCCTAATTGAACACCAGATGAATAATTTTGATTATATTAAGTTAAAAAGTTTCTGTACAAACAAAACAAATGCAGACAAGATTAGGAGGGAAGCATCAAATTGGGAAATCATCTTTACATTTAATGGTTCTGATAAAGGCCTCATTTCTAAAATATATAGAGAATTATCTCATATTTATAAGAATCCAAGCCACTCTTCAATAGATAAGTGGTCAAGGGATATGAACAGACAATTTTCAGATGATGAAATTAAAACCATCTCTAGTCATATGAAAGGTTGCTCCAAATCACTATTGATCAGAGAAATGCAAATTAAGACAACCCTGAGGTACCACTACACACCTGTCAGATTGGCTAAAATGACAGGAAAAGATAACGATGAATGTTGGAGGGGATGTGGGAAAACTGGAACACTAATACATTGTTGGTGGAACTGTGAACGGATACAGCCATTCTGGAGAGCAATTTGGAGCTATGCTCAAAAAGTTGTCAAACTGTGCATACCCTTTGACCCAGCAGTGTTTCTACTGGGCCTATATCCAAAGAGATCTTAGAGGAGGGAAAGGGACCCACATGTGCAAAAATGTTTGTGGCAGCCCTTTTTGTAGTGGCAAGAAACTGGAAACTGAAAGGATGCCCATCAATTGGAGAGTGGCTGAATAAATTATGGTATATGAATATTATGGAATATGATTGCTCTGTAAGAAACGACCAGCAGGACGATTTCAGAGAGGCCTAGAGGGACTTGCATGAACTGATGCTGAGTGAAACGAGCAGAACCAGGAGATCATCATACACAGCAACAACAGTATTACATGATGATCAATTCTGATGGACATGACTCTCTGCAACAAAGAATTGTTTCAAACCAGTTCCAGTTGTTCACTGAAGAAAACCACATACACCCAGAGAGAGGGATATGAAATATGGACCACAACGTAACATTTTCACGATCTCTATTGACACTTGCTTGCATTGTGTTGCCTTTCTCTGATTCTTTTTTTTTCTTGTAGATAGGATGTTTCTTGCATAACTTCTCAAGCATTTCATCATTATCAACATGTAGTGGACTTCCTGCCATCCAGGGGAGGGGAGGGGACTGGGGGTAAAATTTGTAATGGAAAGCTTTGTAAAGATCATTGTTGGGGAACTATCCATACATATGTTATACAAATAAAAAGCTTTTTTAAAAAAATAAAAAAATAAAAAATAAAAAAAACGAGGGATGAGCAAGACAAGAGTGAGAATCACAGATCTAAAGATTTACAAAATCTCAGAGATTTCTTAATAAAACCCCTTCACTTTTACAAATGAAGAAATTAAGATATAGAGAGGTTAAGTGATTTGCCTAATATTATGCCTACATTAAGTTGACAGACCCAGAATTTGAACCCCAGATTATTGGCTCCAGAATCAGCATCCTTTCTTCTGAACCAAGTTGTCTCCCTTGTTTTCCTTGATATCATAAGTATGCCAGCGGATTGACACAAGATGTCCATCAGTGTCCCTTATTCTCAACACCTATCCAGCTTGTATTTTTACTGGATCCTTTATTGTTCTCTGGGCTCATCCTTCTCCCTCTCCCTTTCTCCATCATTTCCCAGCAACCTTCTTATCCTAGAAGATCACTTTGCCTCTGCAGTCCCTTCTTCTCATTAAGTCATTCTGCCCCAAACCCTTATTTTAAGGAAAGTGTGTTCAGGTCAACCAGGCTCGTGCCTTCATTTCTCTTGGGCTTCCTTGTGGCTCTAAACTTTTTTTGTCTATCATCCTTCTCACCCTAGTAATCTAGGTTCAGAATTCACATTCAGTAGGCACAGACTTTAAAAAGATGGGTACAAATTTATTATTTCTCAAACCTTGATTCAAACAAGATGTAGGGAAGAGGAAATTTATAGAATAAAAGTAAAACATAATTAACAAACACAGTGATCACTGTACCAATAAAGACAATAAAACAAACAACATACAACATACATTATCACCACTCCAAGGAAGCACCAACACCTGAGTTTCTTGGCTGAGAGAATTCCTAGTCACAGCCATTTAAGATCTCAGAATAGGAAAGGGTCCCAAGAAAGGTGTGCATTTCCTCTTGGATGAGATTCTCAAAGTCCCTTTCCCTCTAAGGGATTTTATAGGCTAAGAACAAAGAAGGCACTATTTTCATTTGATACGTGACTCTTGAAACGAAGTAGTCATTCAGGTGCAGGGTGCTGCATCTCAAGGGACCCATCAAGGAGAATATTTGTTTATTCCCTTAGGATTATTGCATTTACTCAGGAAACTGGCCAGGTTTCAAAGGCAAACACAGGTCAGCGATAAAGGAAACATTAATCAATGCACAGGGAGAGTGGTCTTCCCTTCCTGTGCTTCCTAAAATTCCATTTGGTAACTGCAAGCACATACTTATGTTCTCAGCAAAAAGTTACTCAATGGACATGACCAAGATGAACTAGGATTCTCTATTTATTAAGAATCTTTAAACCCTGGAAGATCATTCCAGTTCTGTAGTACCTTTCTTTGATTGATATGTATTATTTTACAACACAAGATCCTTTATTCTAAGACTGATTTTCTTTCCTCTTTGTACCCCATTTTTAATGAAATATAGTATGTGGAAAGCTCAGAAGACCTGAGTTCAAATCCCATTCTGTCATATACTAGCTTGTACGACCTGTGAAAAGTTATTTAACTTCTGTTTGCCTCAATTTTTTATCTATAAAATGGGGATAATAATAGTACTTGCCTCTCAGATTGTTGTGATGAGTAAACCAGATAATAATTGTAAAACGTTTAGCACAGTATCTGGCACATAGTAAGCACTATATAAATGTTAGCTGTTGTGGTGGTGGTTGTTATTTTTACTTACCTGACTTGAAAGACTCTTGGGCACCTCCCTGCCAATAGAATTAAATTTATTTAATAAAAATTAATTTATATTAACATAAGAAGTTTCTACTACCTAGAAAAGCTAGAAAAACCCTAGATTTGGGGTCAGAGAAGAGGACTGACCCTACTGTTAAGGACTGATGTATTTAAATCCTGCCTCTGACATTTGCTACCTGTGGGACCTTGGATCAGTCACTTATTTGCTCTTCCCCAAGATGGGCTGTTTCAGCTTCTTTTACTAAACTTTGCTTTATTAGCTTGAAAATTTGGGTGAATGAAGAAAAATGCCTCCCATGGGCCAGCTATTAGGCAGGAATAATTTCTTAAATTTTCTGAAGGAAATGATCCCTAGAGAAGGTGATAAATATCACTAAAACAGGATCCACAGGAAAAAAAAAAGGTCCACAGAATGAACATCCAAGGGACTGGCTTGAAGGACGTGTTGGCAGCCTGCTTGCTGATTTCAGACTTATTAGCAATGATTCATTCAAGCCTCATCTGAGTTTTGTCCCTATGATGCAGGTTTATTTGCAGTGACAACCGTGGAAACCTTGCTATCCTTCTGTGAATTACACTCTACCTGACCATCTCTCATATTCAACAAGGAATCAACAAGCATGTATTATTTGCTTACTATGTGTGAAGCACTGTGCTGAGGACTGTTCTTTCAGGGGAAAAGAAATTTTTTTTTCTTTTTGGCTGAGGCAATTGGGGTTAAGTGACTTGCCTAGGGTCACACAGCTAGGGAATGTTAAGTGTCTGAGATCAGATTTGAACTCAGGTCCTCCTGACTTCAGGGCTGGTGCTCTATCCACCTCGCCACCTAGCTACCCAAAAAGAAATTTTAAAACACCAAAACAAAACTAGACAAAAAACCTTCCCTACTTTCAGGGAGCTTACATTAAAAAAAGAATCCAAAACTTGGAGACAATCCATTTTGCTCTTCAAAGTTAAGTGATACTAATTTAATAATTAATTATTAAAATATATTGAATTTTAATTTTTTAATGATCAAGTATTTTTTCCACTCCTATATATCCCCCCCCAAAAAAGAAAAAGAAAATCCTTGTCATAAATATAGTCAGTCAGCAAGCTCTTATGAAGTGCCTACAATGTACTGGCATTGTGCTGAATGAAGAGAATGCAAAGTAATACCATCCCCAAAATAAGCTTGTTCCCAGTCTAATGTTGGCAATGTCTTGCAAATAACTAAATACCAACAAGTTCTACACAGAATAAATTGGAGATAATCATCAAAGAGAAGGCATTAACATTAAAAGAAGATCAAAGTATGCATAGTCAAGTGAGACAAATTCCCATATTGAACATGTTCCAAAAATATGGATCTCATTTTGCGTCTTTAGTCTATTTCCTCTCTCTGTCTCTGTCCTCCATTTCCTACCAATAAAATGACTTTGCTGGCCTAGATGGTCTCCAAAGGCTCCTCCAGTTCTTGTTCCATATGGCCACATTCCTATTATCTTTTTGAATGGGAGAAATAGTGATAGCAAAGAATTGGAAAAGGAGTGGATGTCCATCAATTAGGGAATGGATGACAAGTTGTGGTGCATGAAGGTAATGGAATATTACTGTTCTATAAAAAATGATGAACAAGCTGATTATAGAAAGGCCTGCAAAGATTTATGCAAACTGATGCTGTGAAACAAGTAGAACCAGGAATATATTGTACATAGTAACAGCAAGAATGTGCGATGATCAAGTATGAAAGACTTGGCTCTTCTCAGAGGTTCTAAAGCAATCCCAACAGACTTTGGACAAAAAATGCATCCAGAAAAAGAACTAAGAAGACCTAATGTAAATCAACACATGGTATATTCACTTTTTTTCTGTGTTTTTTTTTATCTCTCCCATGGTTTTCCCCTTTTGTTCTGATTTTTCTCTCCCAATACAATTCATAAAACAATGTGTATTAAAAATAAATAAACTTAAAAAAAGAATAAAAGACAAACAAACCAAAAAAAAAGAGAGAGGAAAAAAATAGCAATTACTGAGTAAGTCCCTTCCTTGGGCATGATGGCTCCCTACACTCATGTTTCATCAAACTTAAACCATGAGTATATAATTAAAGTATCATTTACCAGAATAAAGTCCTACTAATTTTCCCCAGGTGCCTGTGACAATGAGCCGCTTAACTCAAGCACCTGAACAGTCTTACTTCTGAAGGTGATACTTCCATCTAACTTGTCCCAAAGAGCAGCCAAAGAGGGGATGTGAGAGAAGCTTTGCGATATAGGCCATAACCTGTATGCCTCAGAACCTGCCACCAGAGACTCAGGAAGGAAAATAAAACATATCTTTCATCTCAGTTCCCTGAATCATTGAATTCTGAGTGGGAAGAGACTTCAGAGATTGAGTGGACCGATCTGTAATTCTGGCTGTACAGTTCTGAAAATAAATCCCTTAAAACATGCTAGGTGACACAGAATAGAGCACCAGCCCTGAAGTCAGGAGGACCTGAGTTCAAATCTGGTCTCAGACACTTAACACTTCCTAGCTGTGTGACCCTGGGCAAGTCACTTAACCTCAATTGCCTCAGCAAAAAAAGTAAAAAACAAAAACAAACAAACAAAAAAAAAAAAAAAAAACATACCCAAGTGTTCATCCAGCCTGAAGTCTTCTAGTGGGAAGAGAAGGAAAGAAACCCTTATGTAATGAGACCTTCCACAATGATTTTGACCACTCCTGACATTATGCCTAAATTAACTTCTTTGAGACTTGCTTCCATTGCTCCTACTTCTTCCCTCTTCATCCAAACAAAACAAGTTTAATCTTTTTTTCCATATGACAATCTTTTAAATAATCAAAGAAAACAATTGCATCTTGCCAAGGTCTTCTTTTCTCTAAGATAAATATTGCCAGTTTTTTCCAACTGATCCTCCACAGATTTCACATTCACCATCTTGGTCACTGACTCCTGAATACTTTCTATTGTCAGTGTATTTCCTAAAATATGATACCTAGATGAACATGAGACTTCACAAGCACACCTCATACACTAGTACTCCTCTCTCCAATCCTGGGGATCGTACCTCTCTTAATACAGCTAGAAAATGTGTTATTTGTTGGCCACCATACCACACTGTTGACTCATTTTGAGCTCTTACTCCACTTAAATGCCCAATTCAGTTTAAATCAATGATTGGTTGTTGTCCTTCATCTTGAAGAGGACCAAAATGGCATTATATTGAGGTCAACCTGCAGTGTGCTTGACTGTGGCCAATTAAGCTAATACAAGTTTGGATGGCTCTACCACAGGTCAAACGCAAATAATGGGACCATTTGGGAGATGTCTCTAAATTTGTGCATTTCGCACTTGTTTTGAGCTACATAATTATGCTTTGCTCTTGGGGTAGAACTTTCTCTGATGCATGTATGCCGGGATGGGTAATAAATACTGCACTAGTGCCTCCCATTATTCCAAAGTTCTTCAGAGAGACCCTGAGACTGTTCTTATATTACTTCTTCTGACCTCCAGTTTAATTCAGTAAACATCTACTAAACAAGGTAGTTGTAACCAAAAAGTGTTACATGGATTATAATAAACTATTCTGTAAAAAATGGAAGTGAGGAACTTAGATAAACTTGGGAAGATTTACATGATTTGATAGAAAGGGAGGTAAGGAAAGCCAGGAAGGCAATCTCTTTGTTTTGCTGTGTGCTGCTTTTATAAATGTTGATTAAGAAGACAACCATGTCAAAATCAGAGCATCTGGATTTGATTTTAATATATATTATATAATATATATATATATATATATAGTGGTATGCCTAGAGCAAAATGTTCAAATCCTGCTCTCCTTCTTCCTACCAGCATAACCCTTAGTGAGTTCCTTGTACCCCTCAGTTCCACCATCACAAAGCAAGACTGTTAGTAGGGAGTTTACCTTTTTTCTCTGCGGTTCATGGAACTTATACAAAAACTGACCATGTGTTAGGGCATAAAAACCTCAAAATCAAATGCAGAAAGGCAGAAATAGTAAATGCATCTTTTCCAGATCATGATGCAATAAAAATCACATGCAATATAAGGCCAGGAGAAAATAAACCAAAAGTTAATTGGAAATTAAACAAAGCAAGACTGTTAGACTCAACATAAGAATATGAGCTTCTTAAGAGCAAGAATTGTGATGGTGATTTATTTACCTTTCTTTGTACTCCTTGTACTTTGCACAGTGCCTGGTCAATACTTAGTAAACATGGGCTGACTGGCTATATTGGAAAGAACAGAGCCTTAAGGCAGGAAGACTAATTAGGAGGTTATTGTAATAGTTCAGGTGAGAGTGATGAGATTCCAAACTAGAGAAGTTGTCATAGGAACAGAGAAAAGTGGAGAATCAGCAAGAGATGCCATGGATATGGAAAGGACAAGATTAGGCAGCTGATTGGATGGATGGAGGCAGGGCGAGGAAGAAAATAGTAGTGACAATTTATGAGATTGTAAACCTGGGAACCTAGAAAGATGGTGATACTCTTATCAAAAATAGGGTAGGTTTGAAGGAAAGATGGCGAATTATTTTAAAAAGAAAAATGGAAAAACAGGTTCTATTTCAGTCATGGATACTGACTGAACATATGCACTTAAATCACTTTTTTGGGGAGAGAGGATGCCTAAATGGGGAAACTGAGGTTCAGAAATGTTAAGTGATCGCTAGGGAGTTCCACAAGTGAGATTTGAGTTTCTGATCCTTAAGTCAAGTACCTTTAGGTGACTAGCAGAAAACAGTTTCCCTCAGGTGGATTTTCCCCCCTTGCCTTGAATTTGTCTATATGGATCACTTTAATCTAATAATTCAATATTTGTCTTATTCCTCTTTCTTTGTACCAAGTAGATGCTGCTTGCATCTACAGAAGTATCCCAGGAGAAATATAAAGACTTATCCCTGAGAAAGGTGCTGGTGGAGGCTTGAACTGGCAGGATGTGGTTATATGGAAAGAAAAAAGGGAAGTAGAACAGAGAAGAGCAGACCCTCACCTAGAGCAGCCTCCATCAGGGAGAAGACTTTATGAGTTCTAAGATCCCTCCCAACTCTAACTCAGTAATTCTGTGGTCCTCTTATTTGCCATTTTCTCCCTTGGACTCTCTATTGTGCTCCCCTATTCAGATATGTTAAATCTCTAAATTTACTTGAGTAGCAAATGACTGGGACGTGTCTTCCCAGATTTGTGCCCTCATTGCCAAGTCCTTGATGTAGGTTGTTCTGAGCAGAAGAAAAGTCCATTTTTGGCCTGCAGTAATTAAATGGATGAGGAATCTGTCCAGCTGCCCGACTCGCCTCTCCCAGCCAAGTTCTCCGAAGGCTGGTACGTGGTCCCATAAGGCAGCCCTGGTTCTGACATTGTCATTTAATAAAAGAGAAAGCTGTTGACGGACATTATGGTAACTGAAATGTGCCAGACCCGTAGCCAGGCTCCAGCCCCTGAGGTACTTAGGGCCTAACAAGGCTTAGGACCGTCAAGCAGCTGAAACAGATTTCTTCACATCTGCCAATCCAATTCTGATCCAGTGCAGAGGGGATGGTAGGAGGTCTGTCTGCCCTGGGGTGGGGAAGGATGCAGACTCCATCACAGCCTGTCAACAGCAGAGCAGCCCTGGGGTTAGGAAGGAAGGCTCCATGAGACCCTCCATGGAGAGCTCAGGATGTCTTAACCTTTTGATGGCCTGGGGAGTCTCAGTATTAGATCAACATGGACTATTTCCCTGACTGGGACTCCTGTAGTTTACCAACGCTCCAAAACAATCATTTTAATGTAACCAAGATAATTGTGACCATATAGAGAACTGAAGTGTGTATATGTGCTGGGGTTTTTTATTTTTTATTTCATTAATTTTTTTTCTTTTGCTGAGGCAATTGGGGTTAAGTGACTTGCCCAAGGTCACACAGCCAGGAAGTGTCTGAGACCAGATTTGAACTCAGGCCCTACTGTCTTCAGAGCTGGTGCTCTATCCACTGCACCACCTAGCTGCTCCATGTCCTGTTTTTTTAAGTATTGTGTCCATAAGGAGCATGAATGAAGAGTTGGCAGAAACTGGCTTTAGTTTTGATTCTTACCACTTACTGGTTACATCACCTCGGGCAAGTTCCATAATCTCTTTTCAATCTCAGTTTCCTCATCTGTTAAATGGAGATAACAATACTTGTCTGTGTTTCATGAGTTGTTTCTGAAGACTTGAGAGTGAGCATTGCCCAGAGGTCCTTGGAGGTTCATGGGGGACTGTGAGAAGATTGCAATAGATTATAAAGAAAGAGCGACAGAGGAAAACATATCAAGAAATGTTTGATCCAAAAAAGAAAGTGGGGGGCAGCTAGGTGGCGCAGTGGATAGAGCACCAGCCCTGAAGTCAGGAGGACCTGAGTTCAAATCTGGTCTCAGACACGTAACAGCTGTGTGACCCTGGGCAAGTCACTTAACCCCAATTGCCTCAGCAAAAAGCAAAAAAAAAAAAAAAAGTGGGTTGGTCATGTGATACAAGAAAAGCAATCGGGGGCGGAGCCAAGATGGCGGAGTGAAAAGGTGACTTTCTGCCTCTCCTCCGATCTTCTCTCAAATCAACAATAAAATAAGCCTCTGAACTGATCTTCAAGTCAACGAACTCAGAAATATTTGGGCACGGCTCTCTGGAGAACTTCATATCAGTTTAGTCGGACTCAGACAGAGAGACAAATAGACGATCCCTGTGCAGGCCGGAAGTGAGGGTGGGACTCAGCTCGGCTCATCGTGGAAGAAATTCCAAACTCCAAACTCCAAATTCCAAACACCTGGAGTTTATCTGAGGCACTCGGGACACTCTGCCCTGATTGGGGGCAGGTGTTCTGGCAGACTTGCCTTTTTTAAGGAGTAATTCGGACTTAGTCCTAGCCCCCACCGGCCCAGCACCTTAAATCAACTCGCCGAAGTGCCCCAGGGCAAAGCGTCTTCAGCCGAGGTTTTTTTTTTCCCCTACCTTAAAGAGATATCCACTCTGTCTAAAAAAAAAAAAAAAAATGATGAAGAAGCAAAAGAGAGCTCTCACCATAGACAGCTTTTATCAAGGCAAAGAAACGACCTCAGATACAGAGGTTTCTTTAGACAAAAATCCAGAAAAAAACAGCGACCATCACTGGTCCCCGTTTCAAAAGGCCTTTCTGGAAGATTGCATAAAGAACCTCAAAAGAGAGCTGGAGGATAAATGGGAAAATAAATTGAAATCAGTGCAAGAAGGATACAGTATCTTGCAAGAAGGATATGATGCTCTGCAAAAGAGATATGAAAAAGACACCAATTTATTAAAAAATAAAATTAGTGAAGTGGAAAAAGAGTGCAGTGAACAAATTGGCCAGTTACAAAAGGAACTTAAAAAGGTAACTGAAGAAAACAACACCTTAAAAGTAAGAATTGAACAAATGCAAGTGAATGACTCACTAAGACTTGAAGAATCAGTCAAACAAAAACAAAAAAATGAAAAATTAGAAGAAAATATGAAATATCTCCTAGGAAAAACAACTGACTTAGAAAATAGATCTAGGAGAGACAATCTAAGGATTATTGGACTTCCTGAAAGCCATGATCAAAAAAAGAATCTAAACACTATCTTCCAGGAAATCCTGAAAGAAAACTGCCCTGAGATTGTAGAATCAAAGGGCAAAATCACCATTGAAAGAATTCACCGATCACCTCCTGAAAGAGACCCCAAAATTAAAACCCCAAGGAATATCGTGGCTAAATTTCAGGACTATAGCACCAAGGAACAGATTCTGCTAGCAGCTAGAAAGAAACAATTCAAATACCAAGGATCAATAATTAGAATCTGTCAGGATCTGTCAGCTTCCACACTGAAGGATCGAAGGGCCTGGAACCAGATATTCCGAAGGGCAAAGGAACTTGGATTACAGCCAAGAATAACCTATCCAGCTAGAATGAGCATTATCCTCCAGGGAAGAAGATGGTCATTCAATGATATAGGTGAATTTCACCTATTTCTAATGAAAAGACCGGATCTGAACAAAAAATTCAACACCCAAACACAGAACTCAAGAGATGCATAAAAAGGTAAAAAGGAAAGGACTCTTGAGAACTTTATTTTTACTAGGGGGATACTTAAAGTTTGGGGGTATAATTAAGTAGATATTACTTTGATAATATGAAAAAGAGAACTAGAGGGGAAAAGGTTGCCACACTGGGGAAAAGAGGGGAAAAGTGGTAAAATAAGATCTAAAAAA
>JAJPUD010005488.1:38076-157455 GCA_023553655.1 Myrmecobius fasciatus | reverse complement strand
TGTATAATGATCTCCTGGTTCTGCTCATTTCACTCAGCATCAGTTCATGTAAGTCTCTCCAGGCCTCTCTGAAATCATCTTGCTGGTCATTTCTTACAGAACAATAATATTCCATAATATTCATATACCATAATTTATTCAGCCATTCTCCAATTGAAGGGCATCTATTCAATTTCCAGTTTCTAGCCACTACAAAAAGGGCTGCCACAAACATTCTTGCACATGTGGGGCCTTTTCCTTCCTTTATGATTTCTTTGGGATATAAGCCCAGTAGAAATGCTGCTGGGTCAAAGGGTATGCACAGTTTGATAACTTTTTGAGCATAGCTCCAAATTGTTCTCCAGAATGGCTGTATCCGTTCACAGCTCCACCAACAATGCATCAGTGTCCCAGCCCTCCCACAACCCCTCCAACATTCATCATTAACTTTTCCTGTCATTTTAGCCAATCTGACAGGTGTGAAGTGGTACCTCAGGGTTGTCTTGATTTGCATTTCTCTGATCAACAGTGATTTGGAGCACCTTTTCATATGACTATAAATAGTTTTAATTTCATCCTCTGAAAATTGTCTGTTCATATCCTTTGACCATTTATTGATTGGAGAATGGCTTGAATTTTTATAAATATGAGACAATTCTCTATATATTTTTGAGATGAGACCTTTATCAGAACCCTTGAATGTAAAGATGATTTCCCAATTTATTACTTCCCTCCTAATCTTGTCTGCATTGATTTTGTTTGTACAAAAACTTTTTAACTTAATATAGTCAAAGTTATCTATCTGGTTTTCAATTAAGAGTTCCAGTTCTTCTTTGGACATAAATTTATTCCATCTCCAAAGGTCTGAGAGGTGAACTATATTACATTCCTCTAATTTACTTATAGTATCACTCTTTATATCCAGATCATGAACCCATTTAGATCTTATCTTGGTATGTGGTGTTAGATGTGGGTCAAGCCCTAATTTCTTCCACACTAGTTTCCAGTTTTCCCAGCAGTTTTTGTCAAATAGTGAATACTTATCCCAAAAGCTGGGGTCTTTGGGTTTATCAAAAACCAAATTGCTATAGTTTTTGCCTAGTTTGTCTTGTGATTCTATCCTATTCCACTGATCGACTACTCTATTTCCTAGCCAGTACCAAATGGTTTTGATGACCGCTGCTTTATAATATAGTTTTAGATCTGGTACAGCAAGTCCACCATCGTCAGCCTTTTTTTTCATTAATCCCCTTGAAATTCTTGACCTTTTGTTTTTCCAAATGAACTTTGCTACTATTTTTTCTAGATCTGTAAGATAATTTCTTGGGAGTTTGATTGGTATGGCACTAAATAAGTAAATTAGTTTGGGTAGTATTGTCATTTTTATTATATTCGCTCGTCCTACCCATGAGCATTTTAAGTTTTTCCAATTGACTAGGTCTGATTTGATTTGTGTGGAAAGTGTTTTGTAATTTAGTTCATATAGTTCCCGACTATCCCTTGGCAGATAAATTCCCAAATATTTTATACTATCAACAGTTATTTTGAATGGAATTTCTTTTTGTATCTCTTGCTGCTGAACTTTATTGGTAATATATAAAAATGCTGATGATTTATGTGGATTTATTTTGTATCCTGCCACTTTGCTAAAGTTGTGAATTGTTTCTAGTAGTTTTTTAGTTGAGTCTCTAGGGTTCTCTAAGTATACCATCATGTCATCTGCAAAGAGTGATAATTTGGTTTCTTCACTACCTACTCTGATTCCTTTTATCTCTTTTTCTTCTCTTATTGCTGAAGCTAACATTTCTAATACAATATTAAATAGTAATGGTGACAGTGGGCAGCCTTGTTTCACTCCTGATCTTATTGGGAATGGTTCTAGTTTGACTCCATTACATATGATGCTTGCTGAAGGTTTTAAGTAGACACTACTAATCATTTTAAGGAAAAGCCCATTTATTCCTATACTCTCCAGTGTTTTTAATAGGAATGGGTGTTGGATTTTATCAAAGGCTTTTTCTGCATCTATGGAGATAATCATATGGTTTTTATTAATTTGGTTATTAATATAATTGATTATGCTAATAGTTTTCCTAATATTGAACCAGCCCTGCATTCCTGGTATAAATCCTACTTGGTCATGATGTATTATCCTGGGGATGACTTTCTGTAATCTTGTTGCTAAAATCTTATTTAAAATTTTTGCATCAATATTCATTAGGGAAATGGGTCTATAGTTTTCTTTCTCACTTTTCTCCCTACCTGGTTTAGCTATCAGCACCATATCTGTGTCATAGAAGGAATTTGGTAGTACACCTTCTTTCCCTATTTTTTCGAATAGTTTATATAGTATTGGGATTAATTGTTCTTTGAATGTTTGGTAAAATTCACATGTAAATCCATCTGGTTCTGGAGATTTTTTCTTAGGGAGTTGATTAATAGCTTGTTCTATTTCTTTTTCCCGAAATAGGGCTATTTAAATAATTTATTTCCTCTTCTGTTAATCTGGGCAATCTATATTTTTGTAGATATTCCTCCATTTTATTTACATTATCAAATTTATTGGCATAAAGTTGGGCAAAGAAACTCCTAATTATTACTCTAATTTCCTCTTCATTGGAGGAATGTTCTCCCTTATCATTTTTGAGACTAATAATTTGATTTTCCTCTTTCCTTTTTCTAATCAAATTAACTAAAGGCTTATCTACTTTGTTGGTTTTTTCATAAAACCAACTCTTACTTTTATTTATTAATTCAATAGTTTTTTTATTTTCAATTTTATTGATCTCCCCTTTAATTTTCAGAATTTCCAATTTGGTATTTAATTGAGGGTTTTTAATTTGGTCTTTTTCTAGCTTTTTTAATTGTAAGCCCAGTTCATTAATCTTCTCCTTCTCTGTTTTACGCAAGTAAGCATCTAGAGATATAAAATTACCCCTTATAACCGCTTTAGCCGAGTCCCACATATTTTGGTATGTTGTCTCATTGTTGTCATTCTCCTGGATGAAATTTTCGATTGTGTCTGTAATTTGCTCTTTCACCCATTCGTTCTTCAGGATTAGATTATTTAATTTCCAAATAACTTGTGGTCTATTTTCTCCTGGCCTTATATTACATGTGAGTTTTATTGCATCATGATCTGAGAAGGATGCATTTACTATTTCTGCTTTTCTGCATTGGATTTTTGAGGTTTTTATGCCCTAACACATGATCAATTTTTGTATAAGTTTCATGAACCCCTGAGAAAAAAGTATACTCCCTTCTATCACCATTCAATTTCCTCCAGAGATCTATCATACCTAACTTTTCTAGCCTTTTGTTAACCTCCCTAACTTCTTTCTTATTTATTTTGGAATTTGATTTATCTAATTCTGAGAGAGCAAGGTTGAGATCTCCCACTAGTATAGTATTACTGTCTATTTCTCCTTGCATCTCTCTTAACTTCTCCTCTAGGAATTTGGATGCTATACCACTTGGTGCATATATGTTAAGTATTGATACTGCTTCATTGTCTATGGAACCCTTTAGTAAAATGTAGTTTCCTTCCTTATCTCTTTTAATTAGATCTATTTTTGTTTTTACTTGATCCGAGATAAGGATTGCTACCCCTGCCTTTCTTTGTTCACCTGAAGCATAGAAGATTCTGCTCCAGCCCTTTACCTTCACTCTGTATGTATCTCTATGTTTTAGATGTGTTTCTTGTAAACAACATATTGTAGGATTCTGGCTTTTAATCCAGTCTGCTACCCGCTTCCGTTTTATGGGAGAGTTCATCCCATTCACATTCACAGTTAAAATAACTATATCTGTATTCCCTGCCATCTTATTTACCCAGAGTTATGATTTTCTCTTCCCTTTCCCCTCTCTCCCTTCCCCCTCCCCAGTACTTTGCTCTTGATAACCACCTCCCACCAATAATCCTCCTCCCTTTAGAGTCCCTCCCTCCCCTTTATACCTTTCCCCTAATCCTTCTATTAGTTTATCCCTTTCCTTTTCTCCCCTCCCTCCTACCTTCCCACAAGGAGGGTCAGTGCCTTCTTTGAAGCCAAATGTGTCTGATATACTCTCTTAGAGTCCAATCTAATGAGAGTAAGGTTTACACAATACTCATCACCCTCCCTTCTTTCCCTCAATTATATTAGATCTTCTATGTCTCTTTATGAGATTTTGCCTTATTTTACCTCCTTTATTTTTACTTTATTTTGCCTCCTTTTCCCCACTCCCCCCTTTTTCTTTTTCAGTATGGTATCCCTTCCACCTCTATTTTCTTTTCCATTATTATCAAAGAAAAATCAAATTATACTGCCATTCTTTAAAGGATACCTATAGTAGGAATATAGTTCTCAAGAGATTTCCTTTTTACCTTTTTATGTTTCTCTTGAGTTCTCTATTTGGAGGTCAGATTTTTTGTTCAGATCAGGTCTTTTCATTAGAAATAGGTGAAATTCTCCTGTATCATTGAATGACCATCTTCTTCCCTGGAAGATGATGCTCATTCTAGCTGGATAACTTATTCTTGGCTGTAATCCAAGTTCTTTTGCCTTTCGGAATATCTGGTTCCAGGCCCTTCGATCCTTCAATGTGGAAGCTGACAGATCCTGTGTAATTCTAATGACAGTTCCTCGGTATTTGAACTGTTTCTTTCTAGCTGCTTGCAATATCTTTTCCTTGGTGCGATAGTCCTGAAATTTGGCCACGATATTCCTTGGGGTTTTAATTTTGGGGTCTCTTTCTGGAGGTGATCGGTGAATTCTTTCAATGCCAATTTTGCCTTCTGATTCTAAAACATCAGGGCAATTCTCTTTCATGATTTCCTGGAAGATAGCATCCAGGTTCTTTTTTTCATCGTGGCTTTCAGGGAGTCTGATAATCCTTAAATTGTCTCTCCTGGATCTGTTTTCCAAGTCAGTTGTTTTTCCTAGGAGATATTTCATATTTTCTTCTATTTTTTCATTTTTTTGTTTTTGTTTAACTGATTCTTGAAGTCTTTTTGAGTCATTTACTTCTATTTGTTCAATTTTAATTTTTAAAGTATTATTTCCTTCAGTTATCTTTTTTAGCTCCTTTTGTAGCTGGCCAATTGAATTTCTTGATTCAATGCATTCTTTTACCATTTTGCCAGTTTTATTTTTCAGTGAATTGTTGTCTTTTTCCAATTCACCAATTTTGATTTTCAGTTCACCATTTTTATTTTCCAGTGAATTGGTTATTTTTTCCAATTCACCAATTTTGTTTTTCAGTGAACTGTTTTCTTTTTCCAATTCACCAGTCCTATTTTCCAGTTTTTGATATTTCTGTTGCCCTGATCTCAATTTATTTCCCCATTCTTCTTCTAGCTCTCTTTTGAGATTCTTAATGCAATCATCCAGGTAAGCCTTCTGAAAGGGAGACCAACTTAAGTCTGCCTTTGTGGCTTCATCTGGGATTGTTTTCATAATGTCAGGATCTGGGGACTGTTGTATTTTTTCTCCGTAAAAGCTTTCTATGGTGAGAGCTCTCTTCTGCTTCTTGCTCATGATTTAAAGTTGGGATATTGGTCAAAACCAGAGAAAACTGCAACGATTTGTATTTGCCCTGGGGCAGTTTGCCGAGTTGACTTCCGGTCTGAGGCTGGTCGGGCTACATTCGCACTAGGACCACATTTTCAGCTGGTCTCGATCCATCCTTTTCCAAAGGCAGATCTGCCAAAGCACCTGCCTGCAAGCAGAGCAAAGTGGCCCAGGCGTCTCCCAGGGGCTTCCTGGGTGCCCAAAATCCGCCCCTCTATCGCAGCCCTGACTTCCGCCTTGGCTGGAGTCTGATTGCGACCAGTGGCCGATTTCCCCTGAGGCTAACCTTCTCCGGAGTTCTTTCACGGTAGATCTTTGATAGAAGTGCGTTGTAGTCCGAATGCTTGGGGGTGCTCTCACTTAGAAACCAGTTGGAAGGCTTACTTTGTCTGGGTTTGAGGGAATGTCCCGGGAGTTCACAGAGAAAGCTGTCTGCAGTTCGCCATCTTGGCTCCGCCCCTATGTAGAGTGCTTTATTTGTTCTTATAGCATAAGATGCATATCTTTAATATAAATATAAGGGACAGCTAGGTAGCACAGTAGATGGGGTTCAGTCTGAGATCAAGCCCCAGCCACTTCCTAGCAGTGTGACCCTGGACAAGTTATTCTACCTATTTGTCTGTGTTTTCTCCTCTATAAAAAAGGGGGATAATAATAGCACTTATCTCCCAAGGTTATTGTGAGGGTCAAATGAGATAATATTTATTAAGTGCTTAGCATAGTGCCTGACACATAGTAAGCACTTTGTAAATGTTCATTGTTATCATTATTATACATATAAAACATATTCAAAAATGTAAATTTATCTATGACTTTATCAACACAGATACCTCTTTGACAGTACAGATTTCAATCCATTCACATCTGCTTATCTAATATGACTTTTGTCCATTCCCTCTTTTAAGTTTATCACAAAAGATTTATCCAACATACTGGGAGTCTTCCTTGCTTTATTTTGCTAAGAAAACAGAAGAAACTTTAAGGTGTGTATGTGTATATATAAATGTTTCCATATGTTCCTGTGAATATGAATACATGAAAAAACAATTGCTAAGCATTTACTAAGCCAGGTTTATTATTATTAAGCAATAATTATTATTGTCTATTAGGCCAAGCCCTGTGCTAGACACTGGGGATATCCATAGGAAAGGTCAATCAGAACTTGGAGGAGATAGCATATAAAAAGGAACTTAGCTGCAGGGCAAATGAAACTGTCAAGATGTCTTGTGGGCCTAGTGGTGAGGTTTATAAGTTGTCAGGTCTCAGAATTGAAGCAGTATATATACATATACATGCTGCACACGTATTTTGCCATCTTTGGAGAGGACCTAGCACTCCACTGATATAGGGAGCTCCCAGTAAGGAACTTCCAATGTAGATTGACTGTTCTTTTGAGAGAGTCTTAAAGAATCCCTTAGAATACTAAAGGGACTTGGTGACTTAACAAGACTAATTTGTGTCAGAACTAAGTTTTAAATCCAACTCTTTATCTATTGTATCATCCTGATTCTTACAGATAACAAAATTTAAGCATTTTGTTTTTATATGTGGCCATGTCCATGTGCATATAAAAAATTGGTAATCAGAATTGTTGATTCTGAAATCTGGCAATGAAGTCTTGCCAAAGTGATCAGGAAAAGCAGTCTGGTTGGACTTTCTGGGAAAATCTTCACAGTGCTCAAAATTTTACATCACAACAAGCCGACTGGCACTAGCTAATAAATAATGAAAAATAACAATCTTGTGTACTAAAAGCTTTAATAATAATTGATGCAGCTAAAAACAAAAATTTTACCTGAATGTAGGCAGTTCAGTTGAAATTTGGATAAAATTCCAAGTTTGGTAACATCACTGAGATCCATGAAAGCTTTAAGTGCCTGGTATATTGTGGTAATAAGTGGACAGATAACAAGATTTAGATAGAACACAATTTCTGCCCTCATGGAGCAAGGACATAATTAGGGGATTTAACTTTTTTATGCATGTGTGCACACACACACACACATATACAGGGGTCATCATAATGACCCCTAATAATAATTATCATAATAAGTAGGAAGTTGAGAAATAGAAAATAATACAGTTATGAAAAGGTCAAGGCAGGATGTTGAAGGGAGGGTGAATTAGGAGTAGGAAGGGAATCAGTGAAGGCTTCTTGGAGGAAGTGGAAGTTGATCTAGGCTTTACATGGGAATTTATCAGGAAAAGAAAAGGCATCTAGATATAGAGAACACTATAGGAAAAAACAGGGTATATTCAGGGGATGCAGTTATCTAATTAGGCTGGAGTAAGTGCATGGTGAACAATATAAGAGAAGATTATAAGGGTAAGATGACGTCCAATTCTGGTGTGCCTTAAATGCCAGGCAAAAGTTAGATCTTTATTTGTTGGCCATATGGAGCCACTGAGGATTTTTGAACAGAAAAATGGTGGGACTAGATCTCTGTTTCTAAGGAGGATTAGTTTGACAGCGGAAAGAAAGATGGATTCGAGTGGAGGAAAGAGTGAGGTGGCAATATCTGTTTGAAGGTTATTCTCATCCTTGAAGTGTGAGAGGTAATGATGAAGGCCTGTTGTAGAGTGGTGACACTGGGTATAAAGTGAGAAATATTTTAGAAACAGAATCAGTATGTCTTGGTAATTACTTGGCTGTGAGATGAAAGGAGGAAGAAAGAATCAAAGGTAACACTAAGGTTTTGATCATAAAAGGCTTTCCTCAGGATGTAGCCATATCCCCCAAAGCAGCTAGAGATAAGGAATTCATAGTAATTATGGGATGGATAAGAGTATAGAAGAAAAAGGAATTCATTTAGGATATAGGGGAGGGGGTTTTTATTTCAGTATATACCATATGAATCTCATCCATGTAAGTCAACAGAATATCAGCTGGCTTTGGTATATAATAGGCACCTAATAAATGCTTATTGATTGATTGGCTATGCCTAAAAGTGATTGATTTTATACTCTATACTCTCCCATTTATACTCTCCCATCCTTTATATCTTCCCCCAAATCATCCAAAAAACATTCATCCAACATGTCAGAGACTGACTTCTGGCTCCCTTGATATTGGCTGGATGCCAAAGGAGTTGATAGCCTGTGCACCCATTATTGTTCACTCTTGCCAAATGATCAATCTAACTTTCTTTTCAAGTCAACAAGCTCCTATTAAGTGTTTACTATATGTCAAGCATTCTGCTAATCAATGTGAATACAAATGCAAGCAAAGGTAGTCTGCCTTTGAGAAGCTTATATTCTAATAGGGGAAGACAATACATAAAGAAAACTTTGTACCACAAAGGGAAGGAGATGAGTGATGGAAAAAGATCAAAGAGTAAGGAGTGGAATTCCCAAAGAGGAATAAATGAGTGTCAGGGAACATTCCTTAAAATGGAGGTTCAGCAGTTAACTAATCAGAGGAAGGGACCATAGTTGTAGAATGATGAGACTCACTAATGTTTTGTGATGAAAAGGGACTGTGGATAGAAAGAGGGAAAAAGAAAATCTCCGTTTTTCTAATGTATGTATATACATATGTAATATAAATGTACTTATATGTAGTATATATTAGATAGATATAACTATATGGAGATTTAGATTGCTAATTTTTTAGTTTGTAGTGTGTCTGAATATTCTTGACAAGCATAAGCCTCTCCATTGTCTTTTAGATCTCTCAATGACAAAGTCTGGCTCTCGTGTAGGTGACTATTTAGATAAGTGATTTAAGAGGCACTGAAAGTTCCATCTCCCCTCCTCATCCCCAACCCCCCTCTTTGAGCTAGCAGGGTATTTTTATTTATGTTCTTTATCCAGATGGCCCTAGTTAAAATGCAGATATGTTCCTGGTAAAGGATAATGGATTAAACTAATTATCCCAAGATAGAACATCTTGGTGGAAGGAGGCACCTTTGCTACCTGCAGGCAGAATGAAGGTATTGGGTATCACTGAAGAAAGAGAATAGAGGAGGCAATTTGCTTGGTGATTCACCTCTACAGTGTAGAATTAAGAGCATAATACCCCATCAGACTTATCAGTGACTCATAAGACAACCTAACCTACTATTTGCCTGGGGTTTCCTTACCTAGAATAAATGCTAGATCTCCTTTTACACTTATTGGATCCCTGTGGCAACTAAAACATAATTTATAAATAGCTGATTAATTTTACCTAAATTAAGTTTCCAATAAAAAAATCTAACAAGGATTTCTCTAAATGATTTTTTTATTTTTAATTGAATGCAGCAGTCATTTTTTCCAGTATTCAAACACATAAATTAGATATCTTATCTATAACAAATTCCAGATTAGTTTACTCTTTATTCTACTCAATATTTTAAAGAAGTGTTAGAGACTGTTGATTAAGATTACCCCATTTTATATTTGAAGTTCTGGGACTGAAAAATCAGCTGATATACCCAAGGCAAAAAGGAAATAAAGAAGCAATTATTCAATGTTCCTACTATGTGCTAAGCACTGTGCTGTGTTTTACTAACATCATCCCATTTGATCCTCCTAGGTGAATAGTGAGCCTATCCACTGAGCCTTTGCCAACTGTGCCAAATTAGCAGTCTTACTCTCTCAAGTTCTATTCCAGTTATATCAAATTAATGTTCATATTAAGCAAAAAAAAAGTCACAAGGAAGATAAATTTATTGCCTAGAAAATCTCAGAACATTGTATAAAACAAAAAACTGCAAAATGAAACCAAATGCAGAAATCCTAAACCAAATCAAAACCCCTCTGCTTACACAGATAATAGAATTTTGATGTTTTTTCTGCAGGTACATCCTGCTTTAAGCAAACTTATTATATATAAACTTGAATTTAGAAAATGAATAAGTTAAGGGACAACTATTTGCATTGGAAAGAGAGTATTTTGTGGCAAGACTGCTTCACAAGCTTCTTTTTTTCAAATAGTGAATTTCTCTATTGTGTTTCAAATATGATTCAATTTATAAAAATTCAATTTATATACAATCCAGAAGCACATCTATTGCAAAAACAGAATCAGTTGTTCTTGAAACTTATACTTTGTTTCCCATCTTTTCTGTCCTGTTCTTCTATGATTATATTTTGTGTTACATTTTAAGAAATCATTCATCTTTATTGAATTATCTAGTAAAACTGGAGAGAATCTCCTCCTAAAAAAGACCAAAGGGCTACCTACTTTGGTCAGAGTCCCAAAGAAGCCTTTATACTTAGAATTCTTCTATTTGTAAATGTTTAGAAGGCTCCATAATACTGAAAAAACAAACTGGTTTTGGAGTTAGAATAGCCCACTTTGTCACTTTCGTCAATAGTAATATTGGTATAAACTTGGAAAAGTCTTTAATTACCCTGTACCTATTTTATAATAACAATAATAAATGTAGCATTTATCTATCATTTTAAGGTTGACAAGGCATTTTACAAATATTTTCTCATATGACCTTCCACAGCAATCCTGTGAAATAGGTGCCATTATTATCCTCATTTTAAAGATGAGTAAAGTGAGGTTGAAAAAAGTTAAGTGACTTGTTCATATATGAGAAATTAAATTTAAGTCTTCCAGACTCCTTATCTAGCTAACTGTGTCCACTGCTCAATTTAGCTATCTAATCTCTTAAATGACACGTGAATGAGTTAACCTTTAAGGTCCTTTTGAGCTCTACAGCTGTATTTGTTTGTTCCAAACCTGTGATTTAGTAGATATAAAGAAATCCCATTGGAGAGACTCCTTCTAGTAAAGCAAACATTAGTATATAATCTTAGGCCCCCAAGAGATTATAGACTCACATAACCAGAGTGTTACAGAGCTGAAATTTGAACCCAAGCATTCACTGACTCCATATCCCATGCAGTATACCCTAAATGCTTCTCTGCCTGTATATGAGAATCTTTAAACTAACCTTGTGTTTTGCAGAGCTCTTTGGGTGGTCTATGCTTCTATTCCAACCCTCTCTGGCTTCTATTTCCTCATCCACAAAGTGAGAGGATTAAATTAGATGATCTTTAAGGATATTTCCGGCTCTAACAGTCTGTGGTACTATTGTCCCACTCAACTTCTGCTAGAGCCAGTTGCCAGAAAACCCAGTTGTTCAGTTTTCAGTGTATTTACCCCCTTAGAAATAAGCAAATGCTAGAAATTTGGGCTTGATTTATTATTTTGTTGATTGTCTGGATTTAAGAGAGTGATGGAAAAAATATAAATAATGCAAATTTAAAAGTGTATCATGGGTATATTTCTTTTTTCTGGGGAGACAGTTGTGAAACATTTATCAGTTTACTCCTGGGCCCAACCCAGCTTCCATTGCCTGCCTTTTTTTTTTCCTGCTTCACTGAGGGAGTACAAAAATCAACCCCCCACTTAAAAAGGCAAGCTATAGAGAGAGATGAAGAGATTTTATAGTACTATAAATGGGAGAAGGACCAAGCATTAATTAGTCTACTCCCAGGACTCAGGCTGTTGACAATAAGCTAAGGTGAGTGGCTTAACAACAAATGACTAGAGTCATGAGCAACCATCCAATTTCATTTTGAAAAGAAAGTGAGAACTAAATCATGTTGTAATGGAATGAGCCCTTGCACCCACTAATGTAACTCTGAGAGAAACTGTCTGTTTTACTCACACTACTTTTTCTCTCTTGAAAGCTGATGTTTTATTCACTTCTGTAATAGGAACTAAATAAGGAATCAGACACCAGCAGATTTCAGATAAGGGACTCAGAGAACAACCTCAGTCTACTGTTGGCCTAGGATTCCCTTACCAAGAGTAATTGCTAAATTTCTATCTATATTTATTGACAAATTTTCTGTTAGATGATTAATTTCTTCCTGTTCTTAACACAGAAGGCAGTTGTTTCTCTAAATTATTTCTGACTTTTGATTTAAATCTTTGAGTATCACGATCAGCTAACCAATGACCATATAATTTCAGAGTAACCCTTTATTTTCCTCACTTCAGGGCCATTTCCTTAATAATTCAAAATAAGTCTTATAGATCTCCTTCCTCCCCTGTCCCCCTTCCCCTTGTGGTAATATCTTGGAGAAATTAGATTTTACAATTCATTATGATCCAGTGGAAAGATTACTGGCTCTGGAGTCAGAATGCTGGCTTCAGATCCTGCTTTTGATATATATTACCTGTGGGACCAGGGACAAAGCATTTCATCTTCCCTGGACCTTGGTTTCCTTTTCTGTAAAGTGAGAGGGTTGACCTAGGTGGTTAGAAATCTCTTTTCCTAAGGTGCTCCAAATCACTACTGATCAGAGAAATGCAAGTTAAGACAACTCTGAGGTACCACTACACACCTATCAGATTGGCTAAAATGACAGGAAAAGATAGTGACGAATGTTGGAGGGATGTGGGAAAACTGGGACACTGATACATTGTTGGTGGAACTGTGAACAGATCCAGCCATTCTGGAGAGCAATTTGGAACTATGCTCAAAAAGTTATCAAACTGTGCATACCCATTGACCCAGCAGTGTTTCTATTGGGCCTATATCCCAAAGAGATCTTAAAGGAGGGAAAGGGACCCACGTGTGCAAGAATGTTTGTGGAAGCCCTTTTTGTAGTGGCAAGAAACTGGAAACTGAGTGGATGCCCATCAATTGGAGAGTGGCTGAATAAATTATGGTATATGAATGTTATGGAATATTATTGCTCTGTGAGAAACAACCAGCAGGACGATTTCAGAGAGGCCTGGAGAGACTTGCATGAACTGATGCTGAGTGAAATGAGCAGAACCAGGAGATCATTATACACGGCAACAACAAGACTATATAATGGTCAGTTCTGAAGGACATGGTTCTCTTTAACAATGAGATGTTTTAAACCAATTGCAATTGTTCAGTGATGAAGAAAGCCATATCAACCCAAGGAGAGGCCTGTGGGATCTGAGGGTGGACCACAACATAGCATTTTCACGCTCTCTATTGATGTTTGCTTGCATTTTGTTTTCCTTCTCAGATTTTTTTTCTTGTAGATCCAATTTTTCTTGTAAGCAAGATAACTGTATGAATATGTATACACATATTCGATTGGTCACATATTTTAACATAATTAACATATATTAGACTACCTGACATCTGGACTGGGGGTGGGGTAAAGGAGAGAAAAATCTGGAACAGAAGGCTTTGCAAGGGTCAATGTTGAAAAATTACCCATGCATATGTACTGTAAATAAAAACCTTTAATAAAAATAAATAAATAAGAAATCTCTTTTCCTGCCAGCTCTCCCTCTGTGAACCTATGAGTTTGGGGGGAAATTTCCCTTCCCTACTTTGATTGGTATAGAACTGGTTCTTCCTGCTTTAAGGTCTGTGTTCCTTTCTCTCCTTAGCAAGCTTCATATCATGCTGATGTTGCTGAAGATGTGAGAGCCAGAGCTTTGCGATATGGAACTGAATGTACCTTGGGATACCTGGATCTCCTGGAACATGTCCTTGTGGTAAGAAAAATGTATTGACACTCTGTCTCTCTTTCTTTCTGTTTCTCTGTCCCTGTCTCTCTCTCTCTCTCTTTCCTTTCTTCCCTTTCTTTTTTCTTCCCTCCCTCCATGTCTTTCTTCTTCCTTCCCTCTCTCCCTCTCTCTCTTCCTCCTCAATCTCTTCCCCATCTTCCTCCCTCTTTCTTTTTCCCTCTTTCTTTCCCTTTCATTTGTCTTTCATTTTTTCTTTCTCTTTCCATTTTTCATTCTCTCTCCCTCTCCCACTTTCTTTCTTTCCCTCTCTCTCTTTTCACTGTTTCTCTTTCTTTTCTTCACTTTCTTTTTCCTTATCTCTCTTTTTTCTTTCCCTTCCTATCTCTTTCCCATTCTTGCTTTCTCATTCCCTTTTCTTCCTTTCCCTTTCTATCTTTCTTCTTTCCCCTCTTTTTCTCTCACTTTTTCAGACCAATTTACAGTAGATTGTTTTTAGAACTTGTCTCCCCTGGTAATTAAAATGAATGACTTTGTATGTTTTCCTTCTGGAGACAAACCCTGATCCATCTTCTCATACAGTGGGGAAAAAAATTTATTTTACCTTCATACCTTTTAAAAGTACCTTTGCACCTGCACTCTCATTTTACTGTCTCATTGTCCTCTGAGGATGGAAGAGGAGGGGATAATTCTTCCATTTTTCAGTTAAGAAAATTCAGAAATAAAAAGGATTGGTGATTTATCTAACAGGCAGCCTTTCATTCTCTTCCTTCTTCCATTGCATGACATTTTTTAAAAGTTTCAGTTTTGGACTTCAAAGCTTTTGAGATATTTAACCTAATTTCCCTTTTGTTCACTAATATTAAAAGTGTGTTCCATAAAATGACAGATATCTTAGGGAAAGTAGAAGAGATTATTTGGTTGATCTTGACAAAGGAGACAACATGGAATAGTAGGGGGGAAATTTGATGCCACAAGTCAGCAGAGATCCAAGTTCTATCAGTGCTATCCTCCCACCCATCTCCCAATTATTTTATATTTTCTTTGTAGATGTTTTTGCTGTTTAGTTACTCTTCAATGTCCACATTGATTACCTCCAGTAAAATGTTACTTTCTTATGAGCAGGAACTGTCTGATTTTTATCTTTGCATATCAATCACCTAGCCCAGTGTTGTTCACATAATCACCACTTAATAAAAGTGCATTGAATTTAAATAGCTTTTATTTAATTAGTATGGTTTTTGAACAAGTTCCTTAATTTGTGCCTTGGTTTCCTTACTGTGAAGAAGAAAAAAAAAAATCATTTATTAAGGCTTCTAGATGGTTCAGTGGATAGAGTGCTGGCCCTAAAGTCAGGAAGATCTGAGTTCAGATATAGCCTCAGATTCTCATTAGCTATGTCACACTGCACAAGTCACTTTCCTTCTGGCTGCCTCAGTTTCCTCAAATGTAAAATGGGAATAACAATAATAAAAACAACCTTCCAGGTTTAGTACACTTAAAAAAAATTTGTTTCCTCCTGTGTGCCAGGCATTGTTCCAAGCACTTTATTAATATTTGATTTTCACAATCCTAACGGGGGGGGGGGACTGTTATTCCATTTTACAGTTAAAGATAATGCAGCAGATAGAGGTTTAAAAACATGCTTGGCACCATAAGGTTAGATTTGAACTATGCTCTTTCTGGCTGTGGGAATAGGAAGGAGATGAGAAAATGGCAGAATATTTAAAATCCCTGAATTAAAATGCTTTTTTGTCTTTGAATCTGTAAAATAATTATCTTGTAGGCTATGATATACTTAATCCCCTGAACAGAAACCTCTGTGCTGGAGTGCCAGTGGAAAGGAAACAATTGCAAATGTTTGTTGCCAGGCAAGGGCCTTAATGTTTGCTTAAATTAGATTAACTTTTGGAATTTAGATAAAATAAAATAAAAGAACCAAGTCTTTTCAGCTATATACACAGCAAAGGAACCAAATTATGAAAAAAAGAATAAATGAGATTTGCTTATTAGAATTTGCCTCATGAAAATCGCTTGTGTTATGGAACGTTAGTTCATGTGCACCACAAGCTCACATAGATTCTATTCCAGTACTTTGTCCTGGTACAGGAGGGACTTTGATTTCTCTTAGGCTGAATAAGCCTGAGAACCAGTTTACCTAGTTTGAAGAGGTTCATTAGCAGTCAGATAATCATGAATTTTTTCTGGTCAAAGCAACCCACAAAATAGATCCAAAATGGTTTTCTGTCCTGGAGACAGGCCCTTTGCTTACAGAATTATTGTGGCAAAGATTTCCAAGAATCACAGTTCTTAAACTCTCCATAAAAGTTAATTTATGTGTTGGAACTTCTCTTTTGTGATCTTTATTCCGGCAAAAATAAGTTGACTTAACACATTACACATTAAAGCCAGTTAATGCAGATAATGAATCCCTGTTACGTGGTCACATTATTTGAATTTTTCCATTGAACCAGACCTATATGTAAGTTTATATAAATTTACTTGGAAAAGTACAAATTTCAAATAGTGTGATTTACATTAATCAGAACTTTGCTGTGTAGCAGTAACTCTACATCTATATTAGCAAAATTGAAATCAGAAGACAAGTTTTAGTTTAATGAAAGCTTGCATTAGATTTTCATGAGTTGAAAGACATCTCAGAAGCTGTCCTATACAACTCATATCCATGCCTCCCCTCTTAAATAATCCCTAGCAAAGAGAAATCCTGTTTAATATTCAAAAATTCTTCATAACCTGCTCCCTTTCTATCTTTCCAGTCAACTTACACATTTAACTCCCTCCTCTTTCCCCTCAACATTTTTATAACCCAATTACACCAGTCTCCTTTCTCTCCTTCACATAAATACTCCCTCATCCAGTGTCAGGCATTTTCACTTGCTGTCTCCCATGTCTAGAATTCTCTCATTCCTCATCTCCATATTCCTGGCTTCTTTCAAATTCTAGCTAAATTTCACCCATAAGAAGCCTTTTCTGATCCTCCTTAATGCTAGTCTTCTATATATTGATTATCTCCAGTTTATCCTGTGTATCTTATTTCTACATAGTCTAAGTTGTCTTGCCGTTAGACTGTAAGCTTCTTGACAGCAGTGATTTTAGCATAGGGCTTAGCACAGAGTAGGCACTAAATAAATCCTTATTGACTAACTGGTCACCTAGATTCTCCTTGAGAGAAAGCTTGAAGTTGACAAAATTATATCTATTTATAATCAGACCATCAGTTGGTTAGATTTTTTAAAAAATGTGACTAAACAATAAATCAAACAGAAGAATAAAGATAAGAGGGTAGATACCATATGTGATTATAGTAACTCTGACCTAACCTATTTAAACAGACTAATTTTTTAAAATGAGAAATGGGTAAATGTAAAGATATTAACTCTTGTCAATTTTTTAAATGAGAAATGGATAAATGTAAAGATTTTGACTCTTGCATCAATTTTTTTAAAAAGCTACCAATATAAGATTAAATGAGCTGAATTAGAGAAAACATTTAATCTTCTTGCTAAATGGAGAGACATGGTAACCAAGAATAACATTGTTTAGGGTACATTAGGAAGGAAAATAGAACACTTTGAGCAATATGTTCTTACAAAATAGTGAAAAGTTTTTAAAGGGAAAATAAGCCTACAATCAGCTTTGCATGAGATCTGGCTATATCCAGTCATCTAGATACCATGTGAAAATGAAATTGAAATGAGGATCTGCTAGTGTTACTATATTGATCTATATTTGTTAACAATGCTAATAAAATAACCACTTTTGATGTCTCAATAGTGACTTTTAGCATCATCATCCAAAAGAGCTCCTAGATCTGATCAGAAATGTGTAGAAAATTGATAGTTAATGTCTTGCTGGAATGGACACAATTTTTAAGGTAGTTTACTTTTTAAAAATCTCTCAAATAGAAAAAATAATTCAAAAGAATAAGGAGGATCACAGATGATACTTCTATCTGCCCCCTGAAACCCTTCAGAAATTGTTGCTGAGTTAGCCTCAATAAATGCATTGAGTATTTCTTTAAGAAAACATGGAAAAGATTAAGGGACAGAGACTTCCTATCATGGACTCCATCTTTACTGCCATAGAATTGACTATAGGTTATAGAGAAAATAGGATCCCATTGTATGTATTGTTGAGTGATTTAAAAAAAAAAAAACACATTTAAATCAAATGAATTAAATATATCCTTGAAGGCTATCTTCAAACAAATTATCTTCTCAAGACATTACAAGAAAATAGTAATAAAAATGGACATCAAAAATGATATCAGCACTGGTTACAGTTATTTTATACCAAAACCTAACCATTGTAAATATATTACCAGAGGAATACACAGAGACACCCAGAAAACACATTAATCGGCAAACATTTGACTTAATATAGTTTCCAAGGAGAAAAAGCTACCAAAGCCAACAGTGATTTAAAATCTAAATTCGTTTGGAAACTTTTATGAAGGATCATGTATAATGAGGAGAAATATCATTGCATAAAGTAGAGAAAAGCATTCAAGAGTAACACCAGGGTTGTTTGTTTTGTTTTGTTTTTTAAAGCTTGACAGGAAGTATAAATTAAGCAAGTAATCTCAAGAGCAAATGCCTTTAAAGAACAGGAATGGAAGGAGCAAGTCTAATAGAAAGAAAATGGAAATTATCTATAAAACAGATGTTTTCTACAGCAAGAGCAATGGAACTATCATTGATACCTAATATTATGGTCCCATATGTGTTTATAAGGGAGGTAGAATTATAAAGAGAGAGCAAAAATAGATCAAACATTCTACTGAACCAAATGAATAAAAGTGAGATCCATGCTAAAGGAGCCTTAATTGTGAAGGTGATGATGAAATGATCCAAGGTTTCCAAAAAGGCATGGAAAAAATCATGGCCTTTATCAATATACCCCCCCAAAAGACAACTATGAAAAACTTAATGACCTAACTACTTTCCCACTTAGACAAAAACTTCATCCAGCTTGTGGATATATAAATCAAGATTATCCATGAGGAGGATTTTACTAAGGAAGAAAGGGCTTTTTACAAGTGATAATCAACTATAACCCGCATCTTTGCCATTTTGTCCTTGACTAAAAGTTACTGAGACTCTAAATCCTATCTTACTTATTGTTTATAGATTATGAAAAATGATTTTATTTGGTAGGGCAAAATGCCACCAAGATTTCCACAAAAGACATAACAGAAATAACTCTGTACAATAATACCAAATGAGGTATACAAGTGGAGTTTAAATAACTTTCCCAGAGTCAATATCTGATGTTTTTCTGACTCCAGAACAACACTCTTATCTGCTACACTATTTAGCACTTTTTCCTGGATTGTAGACTATATCTCCATGTCTTAAATAGTTTATTGGCTTTCAGCTCTGGGTGGGCCCAGGCAGTCAGGTAACAGAAAGAACAACTGTGGGCTCTTCTTACATGGGGACGTCTTTTAAAAAGATAGGTATCCTTCAGTATTACCTTGCTACCATGAATTTTTATTTAAGTAGCTGCTAGAATTTCCATTAATTTGTTGTTTATTATGGGTTCATTTTTCCTTGTATTTACTATGGAAACAGGTCTTTCAAACCTTAAATTCTGGCAAAATTGAACAGTTTATGTGTCTGTTCAAAGCCTGCCACCTGTGTTTCTTTTTCATCTTTCAACACAATTATTGTCATTGTAACATGTAATTACAGAGGAAATTGCTTCATTTTTACTTGACAGTTTATAGACTTGTAATATGGAGGTAGCCAGTTCTAAAAAGAAAACAGTTAAACAGAACAAAAAGGAAATGAAGTTAAAATGAGCCTTTAAAAAATATATGCGAAATTCCCTAAACCTGTGTACTGATTTTCAAGATAACCTTGAATGGGAATATTTACATTTTTTTTCTATCAGTTTAGATAAGGGCTACACAAATTTGTGGGGTTTTTAAAGAAATATTTTGATTTATATTTCAGTATAGTTAGTTTACTTTGAAATCCTACATATTTATTTTATTTTATACCTTTAACAACATTATTCTGAAAAATGGTCTGCCAAACTGCCAAAAGGCCCATGACATTAAAAAAATTTCAAAAACCTGGTTTACATCATTGAAGTTATCAAATAGGCTCTTAAAAAGAGCCCAAAATTCCTTTAGCTAACAGAAAGCAAATTTAAAACATAAGTACTATTAATAATCTAAGGTTATCAGTCTTATCTATTTGATTTCACATTCACCTATGCATTTGGGGAGCTTGTGACTTATCAGCATATATTTTTTTAAAGTTACATTAATTTTTGTTAAATTAATTAAAATGTTGAATTAATTTAAGTTTTAGAATATTAACTTCCTAAAGCAGAAAACTGTGAGGGTCTAAAGATAAAGAAAGCCTTGGAGTCTTTACTATTGCAAATAGTACTTATAGTTCCAGTAACAAAAGAAGAACCAGTGTGACTAAGAGTTTGAATTATAAATGAGAATGCCACAAAAATTTGAAACCATATCCTCATCATAAGTATTTCTGCAATCTCATTGGTACAGGCATTCCTTCCAACAATGCAGTTAAAACTTATATACAAAATTGTTGTCATTGGCATTGATGCTTTCTCCCTATATTTCTCCTTTTTTCAGCCTCATTTCCTTCTTTATGTGAGTGAGATTGGAGTTCTTTTCATCTTTTTCTCATTTTTATTCTTTCAGCTTCATACTAATTTTAATCTTTGATCTAATAAGTCATTGATTCAGGAATGACTTCCATATCAATGAATCACTTCTTGTGCATTAAAATAAAATAAATTTCTTTTTTGGTAACATTTGTTGTTTAGTATTTGCCATGCCCAGTGCCTTCTGATTATTTTCTTCAAAAAAAATATTCATGGGTTATGAGGCTTCTGAGGTGTCTACAAGTTGTTGACCTTTCTAATTTCTCAGTGTTGGTCCATGTTTTCTAACATTTTTCATCTTGCTCAACTCTTCCTCCATTTGCCTTGAAGTCACTGAGTATTCTGCTATATGTTGAAGATTTGAAGATTATTATTGAGTTGTTGGGGCTGCGAGATGATACAGTGGGAAGAATGCTTTAACTGGAGTCAGGAAAACTCATCTTCCTGAGTTCAAATATGACCTCAGACACTTACTAGTTGCATGACCCTGGGCAAGTCACTTAACTCTGTTTGCCTCAGTTTTCTCATCTGTAAAATGAGCTGGAGAAGGAAATGACCAACCACTCCAGGATCTTTGCCAAGAAAACCCCAAATGGAGTCACAAAGAGTTAGAGAAAACTGAACAACAAATGGAGTTCTTGAAAAATTACCTTTACATCTTCCATATTCTTTTCATTTTCCTTTGCTCCTAACTATACATAATTTCTGTCCTGGTGGGCCCTCTTTGCTCTCTCTCTTGTTAACCTCATCAGTTCCTATGCATTTTACTGTTCTCTATATAGATAGCTCCTCAATTTATATACCCAGCTACATCACCTCCCTCCAGGTGAGTTTCAGTCCCACATCATTAGTTGCCTGTTGGAAACATTTCAGTCTTGAAGTCCTGGAGACATCTTAAACTCAGCATGTCTGAAACTGAATTCATTTTCTTTCTTTCTAAACACTGCCATCCCCTCAAACTTCCCTATTTCTGACAAATAACCAACCAATTGCCCTATCTTGCTGTTTTTACCTTTGTAGCGTCTCTGATATCCAACCCCTTTCTCCTTTCACACAGCTGCCCAACTTAGCCCCAGGATCTTGCCTCCTCTTGGCTAAATTATTGCAGAAGCCTCCTAATTGGTCTCTTTGCTGGAATATTCTGCCCACTCCAGTTAATCCTCCATGCTACTGCCAAAATTACTTTCCATAAGCACAGATCTGACCATGTAACTCCCCCACTTGAACAATTTAAGTGGCTTCCTGTTGCCTTTTATTCTAAAAAATAAAATACAAACTCCTACTATTTATATACAACCTCATTGGAAGTTACCCCCTTCCCATATGCTTGTGTTTTGACTAAATTAATTTTCTTTCTGTTCCTCATGTACTATACTCGGTCTCCAGTCTCCATACTTTTCTACTAGCTCACTCCCATTCCTGGATTGTACATTCTCTCCTTACCACTGCTTCATAAAAGACCCTCTCTTTGAACATGCAGTTCAAGCTTCATCTTCTGAATGAACCCTATCCTTGCTCCCCGTGTTCTAGTGGCCTTTCTCCCAAACTATCTTAGATTTAACTCATTTTTATATATTGATGATCTAAAATGTTGTTACTTGTGTTCAACTCTTTATGACTCCATTTGGGGCTTTCTTGGCTGCAGATATTCCGTCTCCAGCTCATTTTATATAAAAGGAAATTGAGACAAACACAGTTAAGTGACTTGCCTAGGGTCTCACAGCTAGTTAAGTATCTAAAGTCATATTTGAATTCAGGTCTTCTGGACTCTAGGGCTGGCAAGTCTATCTAGCATACCACCTAGCTGCACCTTAAAAAGAGTATACATTTTTATTAAATCTCCTAAAGGAGAAACTCATGGAGAAAAAAATCCAGGAAAACAAAATGTCACTTGCAAGAATATAAGACATGAAATAATAACTTTTAGAATCAAACCAAAAATATTAGTCTTTTTTATACAATAGACATAAAAATGCTTCTATTTAAACTTCATTTTTATAGAAAGGTTATCTCTGAGGAATTCACTGTGGCACATATGGTACCTCCTTTAAACTGTGCTTAACTCGGGGAAGGAGAAAAGAGTATCATAGAAATCTATTCATTCCAGATCAATAGAAAGTAAGCTCTTTGCGCGCAAGAGCTATGTCTTTTATCTTTACAACTATGTTATATAACACAGTGCCTTATGTAATTTCTTTTTCATTTTTACCACAATTCTGATTTTATTGATTTTTAGCTCCTCCTGATCAGCTCACAGAATTCCAGAGTTGGCTTGGGACACAGATAGATTAGGTGACTTTGGAGAGTCACAGATATCTGTCAGAGGCAAGATTTTTATCCAGTTCTTACTAAGGCCAGTTTTTTCTCAATGACTTTTAGGGCTTTATCCAAAAATACATCTTTTATGTAATTTAAATTATTTTATTTTCTTCTACATATCCATATTGTCCATCAGCCCCCCTTTTCTTAGGGCTTACTTGAGGGCAGGGGCTGTTTGATTTTTGTCTGTGTATACTTATCACTCTATATAGTGCCTAGAACATGTAGGTATTAATTCAAAGAAAAGTCTTGGTGCAGTTTTAAGTCACTAAAAGCCTAAAGAACTTATTTAAACTATTAAAGCTTAATCTTAAAACCACACTAACACTTTTTCTACACTCTGTATTTGCTGTTGGATCAATTTGCTTTCTTTAGTCCCATTTCTATAAATTCCTCCAATGTAGAGGAAGATTGATCAAGCTTTGTATTAAGAGTGACTGCCATTTTATATCATTACTGAAAGAATGAATCTGCTGATACAGAGAGAGAGATTTTGATTTCAGGGAGAAAAAATCAGACTTCCTTTTTCTCCTGTTTAATTTGGAGTCGTTTGTTGTCCATGTAAGTGTCTCCCAGGAGTAAGTAAATGTGTGTGTATAGACACACAAATATATATCCACACGTGATCATCTATTGTACATCTTCCCTTTCTCTGTTCTCACGTTGTCCCCATGATGGTGCAGACCCTCATTACCTCATGCCTGGATTGCTGCAAGAACTGCTTGCTTCATCTCTCCCCAGCTCCAGGACCTCCTCCTTTGTACACACACACACACACACACACACACACACACACACGGCTGAATGAATAGACTGGTGGATTCAAGTAGTTCTAAGCTGATGATTCTCAAATCTGCTTCTCCAACCTAACCTCTCTGCTTCTTGTATATTTCCATAATCTTAAAAACAACATGTCTAAAACTTAGCTTAATTACTTATTTCCCCCAATCCTTCCCTCTCCCTTATTTTCTCCTAGTTCCCATCTTGGTGACATCTTTGACTCTTCACTCTCTCCTACCCCCATATCCAATCTGTTGCTAAGCCCTGTTGATTTTACCTTTGTATCATCTCATGTATGTGACCCTTTCTTTCCTCTAATACTTGGAACAGGCCTATTTTAGTAGTTGACTGATTTTCCTACCCCACATTTCTGCCCATTACAATCCATCCTCCTCTCAGCTGCTAACTTGATCTTCCTAATGTTATCCCACTTCCCTTTACTTAATAATCCCAGTGGCTCCCTATCAGTTCTAGGATCAGATACAGAATCTTTTATTTAATATTCAAAGCCCTTAGATCCTAAACCCTTCTCACTTCTCCAGTCTTCCTATATCTTACATCCCCCAACATACTCCCCTGGGATTCACAGATACGTGTTTGTGTAATATTTTGCCTGTTCCATTTCCTGTTTGCCTTTAATTTTGTACAGAATTTGAACTACAGGGTAACCTGTAAATTCATTTATAAGCATTCCCTGAAAGAACTCATCATAGTCTCTTGCAATCAGAGAACAACATTTATGCACAACTGTAATATATGATCTTTAAGTGGCACTGAAATTACCCTCATTTCCACCAGCAGAATTTTAATTTTGTTCTGTTTCCTTCCATTAGAAATCACCTTGCTCCCAGAATGTCTCAATGAAAAAAATGTTAATATAAAAATAGAAATTGTTTCCATCCTGCTTCACTCTCAAAATATGTTTACTATAAAACTTTTTCCTTGTTTCCAAGTTCAAAATAAATACAGAAGTGACATCTCTTTCCCTCGCTGCTGTTTCTCAGCTATGATTCTTTCTTTGTTTCCTCATTCCTCTCTGAAAAAGTTTGAGTGTGTGGTTTTTTTCTTTACCTTTCAGTAATATGAATAGTTCTGGCTGATGTAGCACAAATAGTTAGTAGCTTTTCAAAAAATTCTATTACCTGTGCTTCTGGGAGGAACATTACTTTTTTAGATGTTGATATCATGCAGCCTTAATTGAGGTACCACTATTTTTCTGGTAGCAGGGCAAGCCAGGTGCTATAGTAGGTAGAGTGCCAAATTTGGAGCGGAAGACCTGACTTTAAAGGCATCCTTTGATGCTTACTAGATAGTCACTGCAGCATCTTTGCCAAAAAAATCCCAAATAGGGTCACAAAAGTTAAGCTCACCTTTTAAACCCAAATCTAAATAGAGATGGTAAATATTACAGTTGGTGTAGGTTTGGAGTTTCTTTTACTGTCTTTTAGTTTTCAAGAAAAAATTAATAGACAAAAAAGATTTGGAGTTGCTTTATTATTTTAAATCAAAGAGAATATGTGGGCTGGGAATGGGATTGGATGTGGGAGAGTATGTGGAATTTGGCTTACTTAGTTCTCTAAGGGATTCTTAACAGAAGTCATGCAAAATGTTTCTTTATTCAGGAATAGATTCCAGAGAGCGTCTATAAATTTGTGATTTTTTAAGTATGTATATTTTGATGGCTATATTTCAGTATAACTTGGTTTTTTACACATTTGAAATCAGTATACTGAGAAGGGGTCCATAGACTTTTACCAGACTGCTAAAGGCTTCATGATACATAAATGCTTTAAAAATGCTGACCTCTTTCTGACAAAGCCAGTCATCTTTTCCTTCTGTCCCTCATTGTACTTAGGCAGATAGGTGGCTCAGTGACTAGACTTTGGGGGAGTCAAGAGCACCTGATTTGGTCTGGCCTCAAGAAATTTACTAGCTAAGTGATTTCAGCAAGTCACTTAATCTCAGTTTGCCTTAATCCACTGAAAAAGGAAATGGCAAACCAAGCCACTATTTTAGCCAAGAAAATCCCATGGACAATACTGGCATCCATGGGGTCATTCAGACTAGGACATGATTGAATGACCAGACAACAACTAATTGTACTTCTTTGACTCAGTAACCTTCAAGATTCTAATTTGCAAATACTCACTGAGAACAGTTTGGGAGTCTCATGGCTATCGAGTCTAGAGCTGCCCAGGTGGGCAGTGATGAGGTACATAAATCTGATATTCCCAACCAAACTGTAATGTCTTTCTGGATTGTGTCTTGTACTTCCCTTTGTTTTTTCACCCTGCCTAACATGGCATTTATTAGACACACAATAGACAATAAATATTTGTTCTCAATTAGATCTTTGAAAATAGAGAATTATAGAAAATCTAAGGTTATAGATTCAAAGTTTGAAAGGATGTTAAAGATCCTTGAATCTAACCTCACTTTACAGATAAGGAAACTGAAGATCCAGAGACATTAAGCAGTTTGCTCAAGATCCCATAATATGTGGTATAGCTAGGACTTGAACCTAGATTTTATGATTAAAAATCCAGTGGTTTCTCCATTTTACCACAGGAGTAACCCAAGTTGTTGAGTGAGGTATGAAAAAATTGGAGAGGAGCCTAAAGTAATTTCCACTCATTACAGTTTAGAAAAACAGGCCTACTACTAAAAGAGTAGTTTTTGTAAAACTAGACTCAGCAGTCTTAATATAATTTAACTAAAGGACTCATTCAGCTTCCCAATTGCTGAGTTTTAAAGATGAAGATGAGTGTGAGGATAGAGGAAAAGAATGTAATAATTGTGAAAGAAAGAATACCAGGGCCTCCCAAATCAACAAGAACAATTTCAGTGAAGACCTTTGACAGATATGGAATCTTTACATCTATACACACTCTCAATTAATAAAGAAAATGGAGAGGAAGTTTATCTCACCAAGAGAATTCTGAGTGTTATTTATATCTACATGCCTCTCATTAGTGTTGCAAATCAAGAGCAGAGTGTTGATCTAAGAGAAGAAAAAAAATCCAAGATATATGTGTGGTGTTAAATTGTGACAAATCAGTAAGAGAGAGCCTCAAGGAATGCAGGATGAGATAAAGAAATCGCATCTGACAGAAAGAAAAACAACTATGAGTGGTTAGAACTTTCTATCTGTAATATTTCTAGAACATTCTAACATATTTCAGTCAGTTGGCCCAGAGGCAATCTTGATTCTCCAGCTTGTGACATGAGTTAGTGGTTAGTTGATTCAGCTAAAACTTTAAGACTTTTTTATTCTACTTTACCTAAAAGTTTTAGATTTTGCTCTTCTGCATCTTCAGTCAAACTAGAAATAAGGGATAGGCTATAGATAAAAAAGGAGGGAGAGATAGTAGGGCTAAAGTTTCCAGAATACCGTAAGTCCAAAGGGCTTTAGGAAGAACTAAGAAGAATGCTATGAAAGGTGGGTTTGTTTCTCTCACCTGCACCAAATTACTAATGCCCATTTTCATTATGAGGAAGATTTGTTTTGTTTTGTCTGTTTAGAACTCAGAGATACAGTAGTTGTATGTTTATCAGTACAAGTGAAAAAAAATCTTAAGTATCATCTATGAATTTATTAAGTTCTCCAAATCTAAAGGTTGCCACTGTGAATATAGAGGGACAGACTAAAAGGATGAGTTTGAGAGAAGGAGTCTGAAAAGTTCAAAGATGGCCTTGGATGGTGTCTGTGGGACCCTGGGCAAATTACTTAACCCTGTTTGCCTTAGAAGGAAATGGCCAAGCACTCCAGGATCTTTGTCAAGAAAACCCCAAATGGAATTATGAAGAGTCAGACCCGGCTGAAATAACTAAACAACAACAATGATTTCCTTTGATGGACTAGAGAAAAACTCAGCTGAAAAAGTTCATCTGATCTAGAATGAAAAAAAGAGAGAGAGAACAGTACCAAAGTAGTACATATCTTTAAATTGTCGATTTAAAAAGAAAAAGTCAATCTTGAATAAATATATAAAAAAGTCAATCTTGAATAAATATATAAAAGTAATCCTCCCTTTTTTAGTCATTAGAATTTTGCCCCTTTCTGTTTCATCTCACCCCACCCCACCCCCCAAAAAATTATACTTCAACGTCTAGGATTTATGATGCTTGTACTCTTGGGAATTCCTGTCACCTGGGACCATAGTACTGGATTTCCAGGTGCTAATAGCCATTAGGCTTAGGTCACACATTTACTTTATTGTCGAATATTTGTTATTGCTTTTGTTCTTATTAGTGGTGTGTGGATGTGTATTCTTTAGAATTTGGATCATCTTTGAGCAGCTGGGGCGGTTTTGTTTATTTTATAGTTAAAACCTTTATCTCATTTGTGAGCTTTGGTAGATGCAAGAGTATATTTTCTGTAATGTTCACATGTAATCTTGCTTGTTTTCTTTTCATACATAGATTCTGCAGAAACCAACCCCAGAACTAAAGCATCAGTTGGCCGCTTTCTCCAAGCGAGTGGCGGGTGCTGTGACTGAGCTTATCCAGGCAGCAGAAGCCATGAAAGGTGGGTTTGATTCTCTCTCCTTATTCCATCCTACATTGACAACACTCATTCTCATAACAGGAGAGTTTGTCTTGGTCATTTGCTGGGCTTTAAGAAAATCCACTTCAAATCTTTCCTGAATGTCCTTTATGAAACAGAATCTCTCCCAGTTATAGAAAATAAGATTAGAGAACGTCAAGAAATAACAAAGTTAGCTATGTCTCTTTTAGGACAAGCTTTCTCCCTTCTCTCTGTACTACCTGTGTCTTTTTTGTAAAGAAGAGCCAATTTAAAACTCCCTTTTCAATGCTTCTGTCATTTATATGTTGCCATCCAAAGAATGGAAATGAGAGTAGGCAATGGACTTGTGAATTCATTGTGTAGGAAACTACAAGATAAAGATCTTCCTTCTATGGCACTTTGGCCATTTCTCTGCAATTTGTCATCATAGAGAGTTACCTAAAAGGAAGGAAGGTACAAATAAGCATTTATTAAGCACCTGCTATATACTAAGCACTATGTTAAGTACTTTACAATTATTATCTCATATCCTAGGAAGTAGGTACTATTATTCCTGTTTTTCCCCATAATGCCCATTTTACAATTGAGGAAGCTGAAACAAGCAGCTTAATTGACTTGCACAGCTAGAAAGAGTCTGAGACAAAATTTGAACTCCCCAGCCAATATGTGTCAGTGGTAAGATATGAATCCAGGTCTTCCTAGCTTCTGGGCCAGTTTTCCATCTAGTCTTGCAATATTGTCTTCAAAGACCAAAATTACCAAAAAATATGCCAACCAATTTAATTCTATTTGAGTGCTGCTTTTGAAGCAAACTTCTTTGTACTTGATAACTTTCAGTCTAACTTTATGTGCTAGAGATCAGTGTTTTATCCCAGGCATTATTGAGGAAGGTGGCAGTAAAGAATTCCTGGGCCCATGTTGCCATCATTCTGGGCCAATTTCATTTCAGTGTTAAGGAATCTGGACTTACTAAAACTTTCAGCTGAAGGCAAAAGTAGAATTCCACAAAAAGACAGTTGTGGTTTGTGTTACCTTATTTGACAAAATTCCTACTGATGACTGACTGCTCTGGAAAACAGCTGTATAGCAAGTGATATCAAAAGCAAAGGTTACCCAAAATGTTTGTGTAATTAAATGCTGTTTTTGAAATTAGAGGCATTAATGAGATGAGAAGAATCTAAATCCACTTTCAGGGAGACCATCAAAGTTCTTCCACATCACACTCCTCCATATTTCTGGATGTTTATGTTGAATCTCGACAGTAGAGCAAGAACCTTGACTATCAAAAATGATGGTGTTTTGGACTCATTTCAGGTACAGAGTGGGTGGATCCAGAAGACCCAACAGTCATTGCTGAAACTGAATTACTGGGGGCTGCAGCATCAATTGAGGCTGCAGCTAAGAAGCTAGAACAACTGAAGCCTAGAGCTAAACCAAAAGTGAGTGTCTATCCACTGTTGCTTTTGTGACATCAACAGGTGACTTCATGTTCCAGAAATGGGGAGGTGGGAGAGGAACAGGGAGGAAAAGTATGCTACAAGGAAGTCTGGTTTGTCTATTTCTGTGTCATCAAGATTATGAATCTATCACTAACCTTTTCATAATATAGAATTACTTCTATCTCATACATAGATGTGTTTGTAAAATGCCTTCTTAGGAAATACATACTGCAAAATGAAAGGTCAGAAGATACCAGGTTTATTATGGATTCCAAAATTTTCATGAGTTTTTCACAGAAGGAAAGTAGAGCCTTGGGGAAAAAAAGAAAAAAAAAAAAACATCACTATAAAGGGAAGCTAAAGCAGTGCTGAAAATCTATCTTTAAGTTTAATCCAGAGAGCCCTTCTACAGTTCTACGAATGAGTCATTTGTAAATGTCTTCTTCCACAAAGGAGAAATTAAGAGATTGGAGTTTGAAGGTTTTTCTATTCTGTTTTTGTTCATCAATAGACATCAAAAATTTTAAGGTCATATATGTTGTGAGTATGAGATATAGGAACAGGAGAGGGAAAAGAGATAGAAAACCTAATTCACAAGTGAACTACTTTCTTTCAAAAAGGATTGTAGAGATAAGAAAGATTTAAAGTTAAAAAGCTATATAGATATATAGGTTACATATATAGTCTCCAATTCATTAATTGACTTCACTTATTCCATCATAAAGTAATAAGCACTACCTCCCATCTACTGGACAGATCCAGCAAAGAATATGTTACTAATTAAGATCTCCCTCCATGTTGTTTATTAATACCTGGTTTAAAAAATATTTCAGTTTAACATAATCAATTGAGAGTTCTCACTCTCAATACTTGTAATTTCCTTAACTGTGAGATCTCCAAGAAATAATAATTAGCTTCTTCCCTACAGAAAAGTTGGGGAAATAACCCTGAGTGGTTAAAGAAGAGACTCTCAACTCTTACACAATCTCTCTATCCTTTTGTGGAATGTTTGAATACAAAATACTACAACTGACTCCTCAAAGAAAAAATAACTGGCCAGTATAGTACACAAATATATAGCATTACTTGATGAATTTATTGAGATTATTTCCTTGAGCAGTCAGGTTTCTTACAGTTCTTTTAAACCAAACAATTATCTTCCTGGCCTAAAGGTAACCTTTAAAAAATTATTAATACTAAGATGTTAGTATAGGATTTTAGTTTTTTCATTTTGTCATGAAATCGTCTCTTCCAAATGGTCTCTATCCCAAAGAGATTGGGAGATGTATGGGAAAAAGTTGTAATTTATCTTTCAAACTCGGACAGCAAAGTACATAAGAACTTCTTAATTTTTCTAGTTTCTTGAAAATTATCAATTTCTTCACAAAGAAAAGGTTACCTTTTAAAAGTGAAAATAATTAATAATCTTGAGTTTAGGGTAAATGGTCTTTAAGTGCCCCCTCTTCTTCCTTCCTTGACATTTTTTTTTCTATATCTAATCCATGAGGGAACCTGCCTAATAACTTTTGAAAAATCATTTTTAACATCTAATCTACTTTCATGGACACTTTGATTCTTTGGGGAAAGAAATGTATCTAGTTTTTAAAACATTTTAATTTCCTTGTAAAGAGTTGTCCTTAGTTCTTTTCTGGTTCTGAATTTATTTCTCTCCATCTAATTGATATTCACCTGACCTGTCATTTCACTTGACTTAGGGAAAATGAGATCTTTGAGTTCAATACCATGACATTTGAGGCTCTATTATGAGCTTCCCATGGTGCTAGTAAGAACAGAGTTCTAGCCATTTGGAATTGACCTTGACAGGGTGGGACCAATTGGAATTCATCTTGACTGGGTGGGACAACCTCCACAAAACAATTCAGGTAATTGCCCATCTTACCAGGCCATCAGGAAAATTTCTAGAGATTGTTGCCACTATCTGTTCAGCCTCTGGAGGAGTCCATTTGACCAGTAAGTGGCTGAAGGACACAGCAATCCAATGTGACAACAAACACAATTGTATTCTGCTGTTCCCCTCATATGTCCAGTTGTATTTTTAATTTTTTGCTATATTTAGTAACAGCAGTAGACCAAAGTTCCTAAAGGTCTCAGTGTTTTAGACTTATTTTAGAAGCAGAAGAAGCAGATCTAGAAAATGTAAGTTATAAAAGATGCCAAGTTATGGCAGATGGAGATTTTTCTACTTTCTATCCACAAGAAAACTGTTAAAAGTATAAGTTACTTCATAGGTCTCTTAGGAAATTCCCATTTAACGTATGAGGGAGTCTGAGTTATCATGGTTGAGAAAATTTAGTGTCTGGGTACCAAATTTAGAAAGTTCTCAGAATTGTAGTGCAGGCCTCTATCCTTTATTTTCTTTGCATATGTTGCTACAGATGTCAAATTTAAAGTAATGGTTTCCATACCAAACAACAAAATTATTTAACAAGAGTGAAAGTCATAATTTATAAGTGGTTGATGTGAGTCTTTACTCTTATGCTATATATTTACATGTGGTTCCCCAATAAGAAGAGTATATTGTTAGTCAGAGCTAGCTATATTTTCAGGGATCCAAAGCCAGTCTCTATGTTCCATATAGATAGTGGGAAGTTTTTGATTTAGAGCCTTTCACGTGTCTTATGTTAACTGACTAATCATTTTTGAGAAACTACATATCCAAACCATAATAATCTAATCTGTTTTAGAGAAACATCTGCTTTCTTTGCTTTTTTCACTAGTCTATATAAAATAACATATTTTTATCTAGAGAGATTTTCCAAGTAGAAGAAAACAAATGTACACTTTTAAGTTTTTCATTGTTGTACTCATTTTTCTACCCCCTTGTTTCCTCTCTCAACTCTACTCATCATCTGTCTTTAATCCTTTTTTTTTTAGTTAAAACTTTTTCAGAAATATCTTATTAATCAGCTATTATAATGTTTCTACCTTTAGGGAAAAAAATTCTCACACAGTATAAGATTAACATTCATTTTTACTGTTTATGGGAAAATGTGTTTGGTCTACCATAACAGGTCCTGAACATTTGATGGGTACTAGTGATTGTAATGTATATAGTTGAGCATTTCCTTTGATTTTATGAACCACCTTCAGGAAGGTGAGATTGTTGGTGAAATTACTCTACTTGCCATATGCTCATAATGACTATTTTTAGAATGTAATGTTCTTTGACTTGTGAAGATGTTACCTGGAACATTCCCAGCTCAGATTCTTAAAATTTAAGCATCCCTTTTTACATTGGATCTTCAGAAGAAGAACAAAAAAATCAATAAGCAAAATCCACCTTGCTGAATTAACTTATTGATTGGAAATGTGCTATGATGATTGAATAAAAATGTTAGAGAGCTTATGCGTGTACCATATTGCTAATAGTGCTATTTCCACAGTCACAGATAGGCTTATGCCTCCACAGACAGGTAAAGAAGTTGCGTCTCTAATAGCTGATGATCATTCCCTGCTGTCATAGTCTTCAATTCTGTGTCCATTTTCAAGCTCAATCAAACCTGGATGCCTTTTCTGCAGGCCTCTGTGTGATATGTTTGATATATTAGGTTGTTATTTAATCCAACTATATATCAAACATATTCCTACAGTGTCCTGCCCTGTCTCCGGGGGTTCATAATATAGTCTATAAGGCAACAGGGAGGAGTATTTTAAGGTCACAAGGATATTTAGAAGACTTCAGACTCTCATATTATGTTGTAGAAATATGGAATATTCCATTTATTTGGGTTGTGTTTGGGAACTGTATCAGTGTTGCAAGATTTTTATTACAGACAAAAATCATGTGATTTTTAGAGCTTCCTCAGGAATTTAGGATTCAACAGATTGTGTTTCATAGATCTAATACATTGGCAAATTCTCAGGATTGTATCCTCAGTGACAAAAATGATAGTGGGATTAATCCAACTAGCACTTTCTTATTCCAAATGAAAAAGATCAGTATTAAAGCCACCAGACACAAGCAATTTCTTTCTTTTTCCCATTCCAATTCATTCCTTTTCTGGTCCTCAGATTAATCTCCAGAGTGTCACAGTCTCAAAATTTCAACCAGAATATAAAAAGGAACAAAAACTTAACCAAAAACATCTAATTGCTTTTAACATCAGGTAGTGAAAAATTTTAAACATCCAATTTCCCTATGAATTATGTTGTGGCTATACAATGACAATTCAGTGGGAATCTTCATATTATTTTAGAAGCTCAGACTTGGAATGGATCAGGTTAAGCTCTAATAAGCTTAATAAAAATAGTGCAATGTTAATAATGGTTGTTTCCTCGACTGATATGTAGCTTACCATTAGCATCCCTATTACCAGAGCTGACAAATTGCCTGATCTGTTATAATTCAGTTGGGGATTTGAATTTTTTAGAAATTTTCTTTTCCTTATACATGAGTCTCTTTGAAATAACTTTGGTCTCTTTCCTTTCAAAGAAGAAAGGTTGTTTCTCAGAGTTAGCTTCAGAATCTATTACTGCTATGTTATGTATAAAGGGATCCAGTTTGCCAATAACAAAACAGAATGGAGAGAAAAGAAATTCATGAAGAATTTGGATAGTAGAATTGGCTTAGTCAATAATAGCATAATTTAGAAACATGGCATAAGATAGAAATATTCTTTTAACATTCCTCAGTATCTGAAATTATTTGGTCTCAATGTGATCTCTACCAGGCCTCTTAGTAGTATGTATTCTTGGCTCTCCCTGCCTCCTGGCATAGCGAATGGCCCTTCCAAACTCCTTGAGCCCCGCTGAGACAATAATAAATACCTTATTTCTTTATTTAAAAAAAAAAAGAAAATTTTAAAATATCTAAGATTCTATGTTGCCAAAGCTTAAATCCATCTTCATTTCATCAGTAAACAAGTTTTTGATCAAAGTAACTAGTTTTGCTATGAAATTCTTTGAGCAAATAATTATCGGAAATCATTGCAGTGAGTTAACACTGTTATCTAAAATTAGCAAATCAGGTTGAAAGGTCCCTGAGGAAAAAAAAAATTTATTTAAAATAAATTAGCTTTCTTTTGTATCCTTAATGCTTCTAAGATAAATGGAAATAGCTCAAGGAGGAAGGAAAAAGCTTTGTAAATGATTAAGTTATAACCATCACCTCACCTGAAACTTTTTCCCTCTGCCTTGTTCTCATTGGTATTAATCAAGGAGTAATATTTAAAGGGGAAAAGAGATATTTTTAAAAGTCCGATCAACAATACACAACCCAAAATTTGAGACTCCCAATTAATTAATGTTATATATCTTTTTTAGCCTAATGAATGAAACAGTTTTGTCATCAGTAACTTTTCTCCTATATGTATCCAGGATTCATCTTCCATGAGCTATTCAATATTGTGACTTTTTTTTTTCTTAATGATTCCAGCTCACCTATGGATTCATCTTCCATGAGCTTATCAATATTGTGACTTTTCTTTCTTTTAATGATTCCAGCTCACCTATTTTGCAAATGTTTGTGCCTTCTTTTGAAAGCAAAATCAAGTCCTTTAATAATTGTGCTTCAGGCAGAAATGCTACACCTCCAGGTTACATTAGAATCATTTTAAAAAATATGAATGTAAAGGGCATAGAGTGCTTCATGTAATATTGCCTGCTCACCACCAGTCCCCAAAACCTTTTCCCTTATCTTCCATTCTGAGTTCTTCTCCAGAGCCAAGTTTGTCTAAGGAAACAGAAAGACACTTAGGAGATTCCTTATTCCATAGCCTTTTGATGAGCTCCAAATTGCTTGGAAGGGAAATATGGGGAAAGGTTTTCTAGGAACTAGGAGGAGGGGTGGTGCCTTAGAACGAACCAATTCTCTATCAGCCTCCCAAAACAACAATCAGCCTATGTCTACATAAGAGTTCAGAGAACCAATTAAAATAAACTACTATTATCCCCCCCCCCCAAAAAAAAAGTGTGGTGGGGTTTTTTTTTTGGTTTTTTTTGTTTTTAATTTTATGGATCTCAAATGTGCTGGACTTTAGTTTGGATTTAGAGGTATTTGCCCTATGACTGATAATTCTGAAAGCCAAAAATGAAGAGTATTTGATAGAGGTAGGCTTCCCTTTTCCCTAAAGACTTGGAACCAGCAGGAAATAGGATTCATTTGCCTATATCTGAGAGTTTTAGATGTTGTTCTCTCTCTTTTTTAAATGCATTTAAATATATGCAAAATATTCACACTTTTTTTTAATAGACTAAATCCTGTTTCTTAAAAGAATTGGTGTGAAGGACATGGCCTTATTTTTAATAGCAAGTATTCTTCAGTACAGCTAACTGTGTTTATAATACTGAAAATTCATCTGACCCATAAGATAGGAACATTTCAATATACTGACATAACTTAGTATAATTAGACTTCAACCTTTATGTCTTACTGTCAAAATAAAACAAGGCTTCCGAACTTGAAAGATTGTATAATGAGCTGTTCTCCTGCCTAATTTTGCATCAGCCAGCTTTATGGAAAGTAATCATCGTTTCTCTTCAGCCAGCAACAAGGTTATGGTTGGGCACAGGTACAAAACCACTTGGGTAGAGTGAGTGGATGGGGCAAAAGAACAATGTCCTGGGCAACATCCTCCATTTGTCCTACCCTAGAGATATATCTGGCTATGAGCAAGAAGAAAGGCAAATTTTTTCCTGTTTGCTTTTTACCTATCCCTTATAAGCCCTGATGGGAACAGATATTTGGGGTAAAAGCAGCAAGGGAAGGGAGGGCAAAAGTCACAATTCAAAGAGACCTATATAATAATGAACTGTTAGTACTCTTGAGGCAGAGATGAGGGAGAGAGAACCAGAGGAGCTCATCATTAGAGAGAACCTTGATGCTTTCTATCCCTAGAGTGGAAAGAACTCTCCTCCATGGACCCTTTCCTATAAAATCCCATTCTGAATAGGTGGAGGACTGACCCCCAAAAGAAGTTGCTGGGAGGATAGGGAACAGAAGATAAAGTAATAAGGCAGTCTTTACCCATATTGGGCTACTTAACATGACAAAGATTAATATTAATACTTATTTTTCCAGAAGAAACTGGTAGAAGTGAGAGAGTTGCTTGATTCCATAGTCTTTTGGATGATAATATTTTTGTGCATTTTGTCATTATTAAGGCAGAAATTTTTGTTTTATTGCTTTACATGGGAAAGTGAAGAAATTTCAGTTAGTTTTCCAATGATAAATTTGACAGGGTTAGGTTATAAAGCAATTTAAAAGATTGTACAGATATAAAAGTTGTTGTGCATGTATATATTTGCTAGCATAAGAGCCAGTTCTTAATGGGTAAGAAGCAGTTACTACATTCTTAAATTGTGCTTCTGTTTGTACTTCCCCCCCCCCCAATATTATTTAAGAAAGAGTTTCTCCTCCAGTGATAGCCTTTAGCAAATGGAAAAATGTTTGCATTTATACAAGCATGCTTTAAATCCAGGTCTTGAATATCATAGAAGGGAGCTTCAGACTCAGTCATACACTTTTATATGCTCAGAGCCTTCAACATTTGTGTATGAAATGCACTGCAAAATACTGTTGACTGTGACTGCAGTCACTAGGACATCTGTGACCCATTGTCTTCTTGACATCATGTGCACGTTAAGGAAGCCATCATGGTCACCACTTTCAGAATCAGGGGCCACAGGTATAACTAGCACCCAAGCAGAGCTTTGGACATCCCACAGGAGATGTTCTTCCCTCTCTCCCAAAAAAGTGGTTGGCAAGGACATTGAGAGGAGGTGTAGGATGTCAGTCTGGAGTGAAAACCCTTTTATAATCTTTGACTGGAGGGAGAGGGAGGCAGGAGATTTTAACTTTAGGCACTGCATGTCACCAATTCCTTTGTCTCAGTCTGCTCAATGCCAGTATTTTCATTACAATGGACAAAAAGCCATCTGTAATGTTTATAGATTTACAAAAAACCAGCCCTGATCATTAATGATATGGGGAGGGGGGACATAGATCACGAAAAATTCTAATCTAATTTACTTCATTGTGTCTTTAAAAAAAACATCAGTTATTTCCCCTGAATTTCTCTACCTCCCCCACTGCCCTCAAGCCCTTCCTTGTAACAAAGAAAATCTTTTTAAGCAAAATTAACTGACAGCAAGGCAGGCTGGTCTGAGAACTTATGTAGTCCCCAACTCTCTAACAAAAGGGCAAATGTGTATTTCTTTGTCAGTTCAATAAGCCAGAGATATTTCATTGCACTTTATCAGAATCCCATGGGTTTTTTTTTAATGCTGTTACTGTAGCTATTGTGCATATTGTTCTCTCAGTTCTTTATTCATTTTGCATCACTTTATACAACACTTCCATGTTTCTCTGACTTCCTCATATTCATGACTTCTCATGACTCATATTAAACAGGCTGTGATGAATTAATAGTTTTTAAATCAGGGATAGAAATAAGGGGTGGAACTGTTGGCATAGCAATGATCCTACACTTATCAGAGCTCATACTCCTGGGTGTTGCCTAGGATATTGGAAAGTTAAATGACTTGTCTAGGATCACACAGCCAGTATGTTTCAGAGATGAGAATGGAACCCAAATCTTCTTGATGTTGAGACCATCACTCTCCACTATACCACAGTGCCAACTTTAAATAGGTTATCCCATTAAATTTTTTTTCCTCCCTTTTTTTTTTTGAGTCTTATATGCAACCCCAGTGGGTATAAACAGTTGAGAAACAGTCTATGATCAGATAGCTAGCTTACTTTTGTACAATCAGTTACAGTAGATTTTCATTTAAAATAAAATCATATAAAAACCCCATGGCTTTTTTTTTAATAGTCATTCTTCTTAGAAACCAGAGCTCAAAGTTTTGTGTGTTGCTGGGGTTTTGTTTTTGTTTTTTGTTTGTTTGTTTGTTTTTATTTTCTTCTATATCTGAGAATAAAGCTCTAGCCAGGAGTCATTATTAGACTGAAAAGTCTAAAGTGGAATATTAGATCTAGAAGGGAACTTACAAATAATTTGGCCAAATTTCTCTCAATTAAAAGAAAAAGAAGAAATGGAAGAAGCTCTGAAAGTTGAAAACTTTCAAAGTCATAAAGTTTATTAGTTGTAGAGCTGGTCTCAAAATCAGATCTCCTGATTCAAATCACATTGTTCTTTTCATTTTTTTTTCCAAGAAAATTATTCTTACTATTCACTGCCAGCATCCTAGCACTATGTCTTGCCCATAATGGTGAGTTGTTCTTTTAACGAAGCCATCAAATAAGTAAATAAAAATTTCATGAAAAAAGAAATCTAGGGCTTCCTCTAGATACGTTAAAATTACAGTGGATACCAATGTTTAAAAAAAAAAAAAACCTCCATCTTTTTTGCAACCCTTTATTAAAGTAGACCTTTAAAGGATACACCAGTTTAGTATTTCTGCTTTTTTGAGTATGAATAGCTCATGACTTGAATTGTTTTTCTCCTTTCTCACTAGTGGATTCCGTTGGCTATTATCATGAGAAGGCAGCCATTCTTAAGAAATAATTACTTTAAGGGTAACTAAGATCTCTATTAGAGCCTTCACATTCATAAATACTGAAATACAAAGTCCATGCTGGCTTTGGGAGAGCTCATGTCACCTTTAGACAAAGCATCATAAACCATATAAGAGACCTAAGTGCCCTCTAATTGATGTGTGCTTTCAGCAGAGTAGATTTGGATTTAACTAAGAAAACTGGCTTCCAGACAGATGCAGAAGTAGAAATAGTGCAAGCTGTATGTATGTTTAATGTATAATTATTTTCTATCCTATATATTCCATTTGACCATCAAACCGTCCATTTGACATCCATTAGGAGAGCAGCAATAATAATACCAGTGGCTTTCTACAAATTATAAGTGCTGGTCAAATAGCATGACAACATACATTATTGGCAACCAAAATTTCAGTGTATCAAAAGATTTCTAATTCCTCAGGCAGAAGAATATATTTCAAGCATTATTTAGTGACATAAAATTCCAGAGTAACAAAAAAAAGTTGGAGGGTCTCGTAAAGTTTGCTATTTAATAAGATTTGATGTTTACTTAATTTGCCGAATTCACCAAGACTTGGTAAAAATTGTACTTTTTTGAGATTCTGTATATATTCCATCTTCTACTGGAAGCTAGTACTATGCCCCATTTGTACTGGGAATAACATATAAGAATGCCTAAAGAGTGTTAAGTTGGATGGATTTATCATTTGGTTAAAAAATTTATAGCTTAAGAAAATGAGAACTCTACTGAGCAAATGCTCTACTACTCTTCTCTTAAGCTACACAGTAGTATAGAAAGGGCAATAGAGTAGGAGCCTGAGTTCTAGGTCTGGCCTTGACCTTGACCTCTGACTTTGAACACATCACTCCTTCTATATCATGTTTCTCCTATTCCAGATGAGTGAATGGGTCTAGGTCATCATGTAAAATCCCTTCCATATCCAATATTCCCTAGACTTCCCAGAGTCAGAATGTTCTGAAACACACAATTCTCTCCATAGATGAATTTCCAAAGCACCAAAAAAAGAAAAGAAAATTCCTTAACCTCGGTAATTGTTCTTTATACAGGAGAACTTTGATAATATTATCCTTTGTTATTTTGTCAAGTCCTTTGTAAATACCAGTAGTAACTGAGTCACCCTATTTTGATCCACTTATTGGATGAGAGTCCAAGTTGTGAATTCTACACTATAGTCACATGTAGCTAGCAGAATTCCAGGATAAGAAAGACAAAACAAAATCCTCACACCAAATCCTTCTCCTGATTCTTAGAAGGGCCCCTACTCTTTAAGGATTTGTTTTGCTTTGAAATTCCCCTTTTATTATGCTGTAAAAACAAAAGTTGGATTTTTTGCCAGGTTCAGAGCTAAGGACACAAATGTACAGGACATTTATATGAATGTTGATACCCTCAATTGTAGTTTGATTTATGTGCAAGTCTGACCTTAGGGACCCACCGAACACTCCCAACCTACCACATTAGGCATTTGGCAATGATTCTTGAGCTCCCATGCCTTCAGCATCCCAGGATACTATGTCATTTGAACTGGAACTGCTTGTCTCTGCCTTGTGGGGTGATACAGTAAAGATCAGTCTAGTATCAGAGCACAAAAGTTAAATGACTAAAAATGACATTTACCTTGGGCTTCGAGTGCACATCCCCAAGCCCAGCTCCTTTCTAGTCCATAGTTCATGCTCTGAGCACGCTTGGAAAGGTTTTCAGCACTCTTTGGACTGTGTCCCTGCCACTAGCTGTTTTCACAGTTGTGGGGAATGCTCACCCTTAAACAAATCAGATAAATACTTTGTTTTTATTATTCACAGCACAACATGGAAGATAGCCATCCTTCCCTTATCCTGGGCCCTACTGAGAGTAGAATCACAGGAATATGGCCCTCAAATTACTCCAGAACTCGTGTAGCTTCTTTTTGGAAAAGCGTGCATTCAAATGACCTTATGCAGTGAAACTCTGTGCTTTCTGTTACAGGAATATGGCTTTTATAAATCTGCATTTTACAGTCTGCCCACCTTTACCTGCCAGTGGTCAGTGTGTCCCTTTTTTTGTACAGATGTGTGAAATCCAGTGGCAGAGAACTGAAGGATGCAGACCAGTAATGGAAGAGAGAGCATGGTACGGGCTGTCAGGATCAGCCCCCTCTTGCCTATGAATGACATATGACAATGTTTTCTTTTAATTATAGCAAGCAGACGAGACTCTGGATTTTGAAGAACAGATCTTAGAAGCAGCCAAGTCCATTGCAGCAGCCACGAGTGCTCTCGTCAAGTCGGCATCGGCGGCCCAGAGAGAGCTGGTGGCCCAAGGGAAGGTGAGCAAGCCCCTCATGGGCAGAACCGAGGGCCTGAGGGTAGGATTCAAAGCTTTCACAGCTTTACTGACCCAATTGCCAGCCCTGATCTAGGTTGGCCAAAAACTGTGTAAGCATAATTAAGTATTTGGCTTCCAGGATCTCCAGCTGCTCCTCATGAAGGGAGGCATTCCACTTTAGAACAGAAAGACAGGTCCTGCATATTCCCATTGTGCCCCTGCATTATTGGAATCATAAACAATGGTTTTTGCTTTTTGTTTTTTTTTTTTTTCTTTGTGAGCTATATAAGCACCAGAGCTTGGGAGCCAATGCAAGCGATTTTTCCTATTCTTACTTCCAGGGGGTATCATTCATTCTTTAACATTGAAATCCTATAGAATAAGTGACAAACTTTACATGGATAGTTTTCTTCTAAGTTCAGTTGTTTTTCAGTCATGTCTGACTCTCATGACCTTATGTGGGGTTTTCTTGGCAAAGATACTGGAGTGGTTTGCTATTTCCTTCTCCAGCTTATTTTACAGTTGGGGAAACTGAGGCAAATAGGGTTTAAATAGGTCACACAGCTAGTAACTGTCTAAATACCAACAGTCTTATATATGATTCACCATAAACTACCCATTCCATTCTATCTCGGCACAAAATAATAGTTCTTAGTTCTCCTTTGATTAGATTGCCTAAGGATTAATAGTTTTGTCATCTCTTCAGATTCACTTGCATGGCAGTTAGGGTTTTGGGGGGTGCTGTTTGTTTTATTTGAGAAGACTCACTTTAATCATCTGTCTAATGAAGGGGATGGGTTAAATGACTTTTAGTATTCCCTCCATCAACATGATGCTAGGGTCCCTTGCACAACAATTTAGAAGAAGCGGGATAGGATAGAGTTCAGAGAGCTGGTCAAGAAGACCTCAGTCATAGCCTGCCTTTTAACCTAGTGGCTGGGTCACCCTGGGAAAGGCACTTCCTTCTCAGTGCCCCCAGGCAACCATCTGAGATTGTCAATTGCAGAGGAATGGCCAGTTATCTCTGAGAGTTTTCTGTAAAAGTGAAATCACAGGTCCTGTCCAAAAAATATATAAAAAGCTTAACAAAATTACTTAATAATTATATCCTGCTAAAAAAAAAATTTACAGTCTAAAAATGTGTAATTTAGATGTATGAATCCACCTGTCCAAATCCTACCCACCCTTCAAAGCCACTGAAGAATAATAAATAAATAAATAAATAAATATACATTCATAAATAAAATAAATAAATGAACAAATAAATGAAAATGGCATCAGAAGTGTGTGTCTATGGAATGCTGCAGCTTCCTTTTTTTCTAAATTTCAACTCCATGCAAGGCCCTCTAGTGTTTAAGTCTGAAATCACTTTAGAGATCCCCATGATCTGTATTGGATTACTTGCTGTCTAGGGGGAGGGGTGGGGAGAAGAGAGGGAGAAAAAATTTGGGAACACATTTATTTTCACAAGGGTGAATGTTGAAAACTGTCTATGCAGATGTTTTGGAAATTAAAAGTTTAAAAAAAAAAAAGGCCCCCATGATGCCCCTTGCACTCGCTCCCAGAGGTTCACTTTGACAACTCTCCAGGTCCAGCCCCTCTGTATTTCCTACATGAGCCAGAAGTCCAAATGCAGCTCTTTCCATCGCTGCTAACCTTCAGCGGGCCTGCCCAGAAGGAAACTCTTTCCCCCAAACCTTGTTGCAGGCCCTTGTTGTTGTGTCTCTGTCACAGCACGAGCTGACCAACAGCCTGAAATTCTTCCGGACAAGGAATCATCCGAGGGTATGAGCAATCGAGATAAACAGCTTTTCTGCTGAGAAAGTCCCATCGCCACTTCCAGTGCCCTCTGACGGGGGGATTCCTGTTTTCCTCATCCCTTGAACACGTGCACACTTCGGGTAGAGAGAGGTTGTCAGAGGAAGGGAATTGTGTGGAAGACCGTCCCTCCCTGTTGTTCCCTGAGCTTTCCTTGGAAACCCTGGTGTCTGGTGACTAAAATGAGGTCGTTCTGAACTGTTCTCGTCCACTGCACGGCCCAAGTGGGACCAGCCGGATCTGCTTGGGTGGCCTTGGGGCCCTAAGTGAGAAAGGGCTTTCTCTTCTGTGTCAGTGCCAGGGGTGACAATCGAATAGCCGGCTCTCCTCGGAGAGCTAGAAGGAGGCAGAGGGCTGAAAAGTAGGTGGCGGGGAGGAGGAGTGCCCTTTCTCTCTAATCCCTCTGAATTGTCTCCTTCAGGTGGGCGCGATCCCCGCAAACGCGGCTGATGATGGACAGTGGTCTCAGGGACTGATTTCTGCTGTGAGTCATTGCTTCTCCCTCTCTTGGCTTTCTGAGCTCTCGGAGGAACGTTAGACAGCCCTGGGTCACTCTTTGTCTGTTGGCCATTTGCAGGCTAGGATGGTGGCGGCGGCAACGAGCAGCCTGTGTGAAGCCGCCAACGCCTCCGTTCAGGGCCATGCCAGTGAGGAAAAGTTGATCTCCTCGGCCAAGCAGGTTGCAGCTTCCACGGCCCAGCTGCTAGTGGCCTGTAAGGTGAAGGCGGACCAGGATTCGGAGGCCATGCGGAGACTGCAGGTGGGCCTTGGGCCGGGGCGTGGGCTAACCAGAAATGACAGCGCTCATCTTTTATCAACAATAGGAGCTAAGGCTTATGTAGCATTTTACATATATATATACGCACACACATATATATATATCACTATGTAGTGCTTCCTCTGAGCCAGTCACAGGGCTAAGCTCTTTATAATTATCTCACAGCAACCGTAGGGTCGGGCTACTATATTAATTAGAATTATCTTGTTTATAATGCTGTGAATGAAAAATGGAAGGCAGAGGGGAGCGGTAGAAAGAATGCTGAACTTCATGGGAGCAAAGAGAGATGCTTATCAGTTGGGCAGTGGCTAAAAACAGTTGTGATATGTGAAAGGAGTGGGGCATTACTGTGCAGAAAAAACAGCCAATATAATGGCTACCGAGAAGTGAGGAAGACTTATGTGAACTGATTTTTCTCTTCAACAATGAGATGTTTCAAACCAGTTTTAATTGTTCATTGATGAAGAAAGCCATATACACCTAGGGAGAGGCCTGTGGGAACTGAGTGTGGACCGCAACTTAGCATTCTCACTCTCTCTGTTGATGTCTACTTGCATTTGTTTTCTTTCTCAGTTATTTTTTTTCCTTGCAGATCCGATTTTTCTTGTGCAGCAAGATAACTGTATAAATATGTATACATATATTGGATTTAACATATTTAACATGTATTGGACTACCTGCCATATGGGGGTGGGAGTGAGGGGAAGGAGGGAAAAATTTGGAACAGAAAGCTTTGCAAGGGTCAGTGTTGAAAAATTACTCATGCATATGTTTTGTGAATAAAACACTTTAATTTAAAAAAAAAGAAAGAAAGAAAGAAAAGAAAAGAAAAATAAAGGGCGAGACATACATTTTTTGTTTCAGCTTTTCTCTAAAACCAATCAGTCATTATGTTTAATTATTTCCACTAACAATGTTGAAATGATCAATATTGTTTTCTTTGTTCTGTTTACTTCATTCTGGCTCTTCCCCTGATTTTGAATCCTTCATCTTTGACCATTTCTGAAGTTCTGTTTTGACTAATCTTTTTATTTTTCATCTCATTCTAGGCCGCAGGAAATGCTGTGAAAAGAGCATCTGACAATCTTGTCCGTGCAGCGCAGAAAGCAGCCTTTGGCAAAGCCGATGATGATGATGTAGTAGTGAAGACAAAGTTTGTGGGCGGCATTGCTCAGGTGAGTGAATAGTTGGCTAAGATCTGGTACACCCCCTAACCTTGGCTTCCACAGGGTCTTCTAAGGGTCAGTCAGTCAACCAAGGGCTTTCTAGGTGCTAGGGATACAAACACAAAGAAAGAAGCCATCCTTATCACAAGGTTATATTCAAATGCTAATACATAATACAGAGTATCTTTAAGCTTTAGTAATTTAACATTGGACTAAGGCTTTTGAGACAGCCTGCATAAATATATTCTGAATAAAAAGAAAGAGAATAAACACAAATAAATACAAAGTGATTATATAGAAGGTAGTTTGGGATGGAGGATGCAGGATAGTTGGACGAATAGAAAAAGGACTTCTAGAAAATGATATTTGAGCTGAATTTTGAAGATATTTTTAGAGCAGTGAAACATCTAACATGCAGTTGATAATGTGATTCTGAAGTTCAGAGGACAAAGTAGGTCTGAATATAGATGTGAGTCAACTAAAGAGATGATAGCTAACCCATGGGAGTGGATCACTTTACCAAGAGAGAGAAGAAACCCTAGGATAGGACCTGAGAGCATATCCATATCCAATTAAGGGGCATCCTTGTGATATAGAACTATTAAAAAGTTAGGAGGAGATCCAAGAGAAAATCACATCATGAAAACCCAGGAAGAAAAGAGAGTATTTAGTTGTTAGTAATGATCAGCGTCCAGTACAGCAGACAGGTGGTAAGGAATGAGGGCTGAAAAAATGCCTTCCTATTAGTAAATTTGGAAAGAACTGTTTCAGTGGAATGATGAGATTGGAAACCATCAGATGGCGAAGAGTCGAGGAAAAAGTGAAAGGAGAGGAAGCAGAGGCCATGAGTGTAGATGGTTTTATCAAGTTTATCCAAGAAAGGAAGGACAGGTAATAAAGGATAAAAGCTTAAAGGATGTCAGAATCCTGGAAAGGTTATTTTTAAAGGATTTTCTTTTTTAGGGGGGAACATTGACTATGTAGGCTGAGCAGAAAAATCGCTTCTCATTTTTTGATTGTTATAGATAGAAGGTAGAAAACTAAGCAACCTTAAGAGAAATATTTGAAATATTAAGATGGCTTTATCAGACATCTAAAGTGTGACTGCCAAAGTTACAGGAAAGAGGTTTAGAGTATCACACAGACTTAAAACTAAAAAGTCAGCTAGTCCAACCCCTTCATTTTACAAGTGAGAAAATTTAAAGGTTTGGGTGAATTAAGATAATAGATTTAGAGTTAGAAAAGACTTTAAAGGTTAAGATCTTGTGTAGGGGGACAGAGTTACTAGCAAGTGTCAGAGATGGTATTTGAACTCAGGCCTTTCTGAATATAGAGCCAATATTTTTTTCTGATACCAGAGGTGACAAACTCAAAATCTGCAAGGGACTAGCTGTCCACAAAACTGCCTAGTGCAACCCAAACCAAATTAAAATGTAATCCTAGAAATATTTAACAAAATTAATAAAAATATAATATAACATAAATATTGTTAATTTATGATTTTCCAAGTCAGTATGTGACACCATAGCACTGCATCATGATGCCTCACAGTCATTATCTAGAAGCAAGTGGGCAGTACTGGAATTTTAACAGAAGCCTTTTGATTCCAAATCCATTGCTCTTTTCCACTAGGCCATGTTTACTGTTGAAAATAAAAATCTTTCATTTTCCATGTTGTTATTGTTCAATTGTTTTTTCAGTCATGTCCAGCTTCTTGTGTCCCCATTTGAGGTTTTCTTGGCAGATGCTAGAGTAGTTTGCCATTTCCTTCTCCAGATCATTTTACAGATGAGGAAACTGAGGCCAAAAAGTCAAGTGACTTGCCCAGGGTCTCACAACTGGGAAGTACCTGAAGCCTGATTTGAATTTAGTTCTTCCTGACTCTAGATCTGATACTCTAGTGTATCACTTAGCTTCCCATGCCTCCCTCCCTCCCTCCCTCCCTCCCTCCCTTCCTTCCTTCCTTTCTTTCTTCCTTCCTTCCTTCCTCCCTCCCTCCCTTCCTTCCTTCCTTCTTCCCTCCCTCCTTCTCCCCCTCCCTCTCTTCCCTTCTTTTCCTTCCCTCCCTTCCTTCTTTCCTTCCTTCCTTCTTTTCTTTCCTCCCTCCTTCTACCCCCCTTTCTCTCTCCTAAGACTTGAAAAGATATTAGATTTATCAGGGATAGCTCTAGAGTATTTGAATAACTGCTGAAGAGAGGGATTTAGTTTTCTTGCACAGTCCCCTCCATCTAAGTCTTGGGGAAATGACAAAGTTACCGGGAAAAGGGATAACTAGTATCCAAAATTAAATAGCATTGTGAAGGGCCGCTCTGCCCTCTGCTTGGCAAGGAAGACAATGGGTAAAGAAAAGAGTAGCAGGGGTACGTCCCTATCTCCTTCAAGCCCATGAAACCTTATTGCTTTTCTTCTAGATTATCGCTGCCCAAGAAGAAATGCTGAAGAAAGAACGAGAACTAGAAGAAGCAAGGAAAAAACTGGCTCAGATCCGCCAGCAGCAGTACAAATTCCTCCCCACAGAGTTGAGAGAGGATGAAGGCTAAATCCCAAAGCTGAGGTTGAGAGCCCAGGGGACGCAATAGAAAGAACCGAACTGACATCATTCTAATGAGCCATGGGCTTCCCTGGAAACTGCCTGCAGGTGCTTAGAAGGAGCACCAAACAATGTGTGTGTATGTTCTTGTTCATCTGTACAGCAAAAGCTGCATGATTGTGGTACAGTGTCCCCATCCACCATTCTTCCTTCCCTTCCCCTTCCTCATTCACTGTATCTCAGGAGAGGATACACATTTTATGAACTGTTATCCCCTCTCCTCCCCCACCTCAAAAAAAAAAAATCAGTATTATGTCATTCTCAGACACTTGGATTTTATCAATCCCCCCCCCCCAACCTGTTATTGGGATCTTTGGGGGAATCTTAATAGGAAGAAAGAAAAAACTGTTTAAGGAAAAGTCATTCGTGTCACAGGTATCTACCACTATGGAGTAAATGATTCTTCTTCTTCTCCAGAAAAATGGCAGAAGTGTTTTGGACACAGTTAAGCCACAAACACAAACCAGTGTGGACTCCAGGAGGGCGATGGGTGTCTCCCCCATTTTGTGTTTTGGTAATTGACTCACCTCGAATTTTAGAAGAATCATTGCTCCCGATTGCACTAGTCTGTGGGTCTGTTCTTGCCCCTTATCTATCATCTTCTTGTATGATATGTACCAGTTGTATATTCTGTGGCCCAGGAAGTGAAATAATGTTTTTTGTTCTTGTTTTTTTGTTCTTCCTCTCCAGTGGGCTAAGGAAAAAGAGGCCTGTCAGACCTTGGGAAGCAAGGGATTGTAATCAAACATGCATGCTTAGTTACTTTTCTGAAGCTGCTTAGGCTTACACAAATACAGCCATCCATTCTCCTGTCTGGCTAGAAGGAAGCCATCTTTTACAGGTTATTTTGGGGCATTCATCCAGAATGGATGAATAACCGCTGAAGAGAGAAATTTAGTTTTTTTGGACAGTTTGTGTCCTTGGTACTAAGCCCCCATCCCCTCCATCTAAGCTTTGGGGAAATGACTAAGTTACCAGGGAAAGAGATAAATAATAGCCAAAATTAAATAATAGCATTGTGAAGGACTTCTCTGCCCTCTGCTTGGCAAGTGAGAGAGAGGGTGAATGGATGAATTGCTCAGTGCCTCCTCCTCCTTCCTCTTCTCCCATCTCCAGGTCTTGCCCTGAATCAAACTACTGTATTCTCAGCAGAAGTCAGTTTTCAGATTTAGACATTCAGTTGTTTAGGTGAGTCAGAAGTGAGAAATAACTCACAAACTCCATCTCCTTGATTGAGCATCAGTATAAAATAGGTTATCATCTTGGAACTTTCTATAACTTTCACCTTGTTTTTTTTTAATGTCCTCTGGTACTTCCCCCTCACCTAGACCTTTTTGGAATTAATGTAATGCTTCATAAGGTACTTCACCTTTTCCCTGAATTCCCAAGGGTATTCTGATGCTTCTGTTAAAGAAGGTACATGTAAGATGAGCCAGTCATCCCAAGCAGAGTCTTTTGTAAAGTTAATAGAGGGATATGGTTTCCAGAAGCTGCTAGTCAGACAAAGCTCTCACCGTCTGCCTCTTTGCAGGAGAGTGTTAGCTTTATTTCCCTCTCCTTCCTTGCTATCATTGGCTCTGTATGGTATGGAGTGGAAAGTCCACATAGAAGGAGAAAAGATGGGCTTTCCAGCCTTCAAAAGGCTTCACTGTTAGATTGCAATTTATTTCCAGATGAATCAACTATAGGGCAGACCCCAGTCCTAGCCCAGCCATCTTGCCATCCTTGCTCCTGAAATCTTGTTAATTGGACTTCAGAGCAATCTCATAGTATTCAAGTACCATTTAGCTATTGAAGACTTCCCCTATTTAAGAGACTTGCATGCACTATACATATCAGGGAAGTTTTTTAAGAGACTAGTAGAAACTTAAAGATGATAGTATCTAGGTTTGTTTTTGGTTTTGTTTTAACTTGAGAATGTGTATGGGGAATTGGGTTAAGAAGGCAGTGGGCTTAATCAATTCCCCAGAATCAATGAACAGATATTAACTGTGGCATCTCAGGAAATGGTAAAGAGCTCATGGAGACCAGCTGGTCTGTGTGGATGCTGCCTGGAGCTTGCCCCATCTCTGAGCCTCCTCAGGGATGTACCCCTTGCTATGCTCCTGTCTCCCACATGTGATAATGATGGTGAAGGTTGTTCCTCCATGTCACACAGCTTAGTGAGAGGAGTCTGAAATATCAAGAGATGTTTCCTAATGTATTTGCTTTGGGAAACTGGCAGAAGTGGATAAATAAAAGCCAAATCCTTTGCAGCTAGGAGGAACAGGAAAGAAAGACAAAGTTTATTTTTGTAGAGTATAAATGTCCCCTTTGTCAGGGTTTGCTGCTGCTGTTATCCTTCTGGATGCTTTTTTCAGAATAGATGATCCCATGCAGTGTAGCCATAGCTGCTGCTTTCTTCACTTAGCATGTGTGTAAAACAAACACACACACACACACACACACACACACACACACACACACACACCACCCTATATGTGAGTAATTTTATTTTGGGCAATTAGATGTGGGCTTTGTTTTATCCATAAAATGGTATGTGGCTTGGTGGTAGGTTTAGACATTCTTAATAGTTGTTCCCCCTAGATCTTATCTCTTAGATTTTAAAGAGAGCACCTTCCTCTCACTAAAATTCAAAGTTTTCTGAAGGATAGTATCCCCAAATATGAATCTTTGTTCCAGGAAATCACTTTCTTTTCATAGGATCATAGATAAGCAGAGGGGGTCCTTAATCTTCTTTGAGTTCTGAACCCCTTTGTCACTTTGAAACTTCTAGACCCCTTCTCAGATAATGCTTATTAAATGCATAAAATAAAATATATAGGATTACATAGGAAATTGAAATATAATTATAAAAGTATTTTTTTAAGTTCACAACCCAAGCTTAAAAACCCTGATCTAATCCAACCTCCCACTCCTTATTTTAGTAGGAAAAAATTAAGGCCATAAGAGGGAGAGATGAAGTGATTTGATAAAAATCACATAGCTGGTAAATAATAGTGAGGACTCAGATCCAAGTCTTCCAATTCCAAATTCGATCTTGATGGTTCTGTCATCAAGGAGATGATAATCAAGACTATTCAAATCTCTGGTTTAGATATGGGTCACTCAAAGAGATATATGCAAGGTTAGATTGCCTATTAAATGTGGAATGTGCTGGCTGGCTTCTTTTCTTATGTTAGGACCTCTGATCCCTAGAGTCCAAAGGCCTGTAACTGGAGAGTCATTGTTGAGTATTTAAGAAGTCACTTTGAAATGAATAATCGGAAGCAACTTAGTATCTCTCTCTGTAAAATGATCTCCATTGCTCCAAAATTGAACTGGGCCCAGAGATTAAACTGGTCAGTAAAATACCCAAGATAATCTGGTTTGTTTTTTTTTTTTGGCTTTTTGCTGAGGCAATTGGGGTTAAGTGACTTGCCCAGGGTCACACAACTATGGAATGTTAACTGTCTGAGACCAGATTTGAACTCAGGTCCTCCTGATTTCAAGGCTGGTGCTCTATCCACTGTGCCACCTAGTAGCCGATAATCTGATTTAAAAAAAAAAAAAAAGATATTTGGGCAAAGGGCTAAAAGATCCAAGAGTCACAGGTGCTAAATGTTTTATATTCAGTCATAGACTTTAGTTATTGATTCATCTCCTAATCAATACCACGCATCAGTGCAGAATATAGAGGAAAACTGGAAGCTCATTAAGTATAGCTTTTTGAAATTTGGACTTTAACAGGGTGATAGGAAGTGTTAGACCAGCCAACAGTGATACATCCTCTGCTTAGAGTACAGCCTAAGACATACACATCTTTTTAAGCTTCTTTACGTACTAATTTTATAGAAGAAATGAGATTTATAGAAATGAACTCTTACGGCATCTTATATTTGCAAGTATTGGTTTTCTGAGAGTGTTTTCCTGTTAATATGTAGCCAGTGAATTTATACACAAATTTACAATCTTTACCATCAACAAGGGGAAAAAAAAACACAAAAATCTTAAAATTTAAAACCAAAAAAAAAAAAATAGAATTTGGATTCTATTGTGATACTATGATCTATCAGATTTACAATTACATTTTTTAAAAAAAATTTTTCCTGTGTGTGTATGTGTGTGTGTGTGTGAGAGAGAGAGAGAGAGAGAGAGAGAGAGAGAGAGAGAGAGAGAGAGAGAGAGAGAGAGAGAGAGAGAGAAAGAGAATGAATATGAGAATGTCTTAGAGGCATATGCAGAGTTGCCAGCTGGTATTTTCAGTACCATTGACTAAGGTACCGCATTAGAATTTGGACTCCAGCCCCCAGGAGCAACTTTTAGAAATGCCTCACATCCACTAACTCAGAATGTCCTAGAGCAAACATCCAGCCGCTCTCTTCTACTCAAAGAGATGGTTTTTCCTTGGGTGTCTCCAGGAACTTTGTGCCTTCCTCTTAATAAAAAAGTTCCCTATCCCATATTGTTGCACTGGGCCATTTTTAGACTTAGCCGAAAGGGAAAGGTGCAAAATCATTCTCCCAAAGGAGATGTATGTAGTTAGTATATAGAATTGAAAGATGGGGTTAAAAATCTTCCATCTTTAGTCATGACTTTTTGTCCATGCTTTAAACCAAATTCCTAGATTAAAATAAAGATGTAATTTAGGTTAAACTCTTATAATAAGGGCTCTTCTAGAACCCAAACAAGAAGACAACACTGGAAACACAAATAAAATAACTCTACAGCCTTAGATACAAACAGCTTGAATTTGTATATTTGTTCAGAGTAAAAGCTGGAGCACTCACTGAGCCTGGTCATTCCATATAAGGGCTAGTGTTCTTTGGTGCAGTGTAAAGACAGAACAAGACAATAGGAACTTCACTGAATTTAGCTTTCTGAATTGTGGATTAGAGCCTGGATTTTCTTTTCCACTACTTAATTTTAGTTTTGTTTTTCAGTAAACAAGCTTTTTTTTTTTCTCCTCTGTCCCACCCTTTTATTGAACGGAGGGAGGAAGGTAGAGGGTGGGAGTAAGGAGAATACCACAACGGTTGAAGAAATCCAAAACCTTTATAAAAGTGAGCAAAGTCAAAAATCAATCCCCATTTGGCCAGGACCAAAAACTATCACTTCTCCATCAGGAGGTGGGCAGCAAGCTTCATTATCGGTTCCTCTGGAGTCATGTTTTCCTACTATCTAGTGCAAATTACCTTTCCCACTCTACAACTGGAAAAGACGGCATAAGAACACACTGCTGCTAGTTTTGGAATTCTGGAAGGTGAAAATGAATATGCAATATGTAGATTTCCCTGGTTTTAAGTTTATAAAAGTTTCAAAGTCCCCATTTCTCTGTGGTATCTGAATCTCTCCGCTTTAGAGACATATTGCAAGTGAGTTAAATGTCTTCTCCCTGGAACTGGGCCAGACTTCCCACAGACTTTGCATTCTGGGTTAATGGAATAAGATGCTCTTGACATCCCATAAGATTCCTACTTTTACTGGCTCCATCTTTCTCCCTCTATAAATGGTAATATGTTATGTCATTAGAAATGGACTTAATGTTGATTTTTCTTTAAAAAAATTATGAAGGGATTTTTCTTTTTTTTTTTTCCTAATTGAAGTTCAACCTTTTTCTTGCTGTGAATCTGCTTCCTTATCTTTCTTGCAAGCATCCATGTTTTAAATGCTGAACCTCGAACTCAATTGTTCCAGGGTGTATGAGACAGGCTTTTGGTTGGCAGCTTGCCTTCAGGTTGCAAATCCAGAAGGAATCAGGAATGGCCCATCCCTGATGTCATAGTGTCTGTATTCTATTTATCTGGCCACAGAAATTATTTTTTTGTATTCACCAGAAATAAACTTTTAAAGAAATGAATTTGTGTGAAGGTCTGAGAGAGTAAGAATGCATATGAGCATGTTGAGTACCAAGAGTTGTCACACAACTCTGTAATTATCCAAATCTGTCAAAACTAGGAATAAAGGAGAGAGTAAAGAACACAAGAACATGTATGATCCTCATCAAGGGCCATGGAATACCATCCATCTCTTGCACCATCCATTAGAGAACCAAAGGTGAGAGAAATGCTCAGAGAAGATAAATTTCTTTCCTTTTAAAGCAGCAAATTAAAGACAACTGATGGGAAGGAAGAGGTATTAATTTTTGCCTTTCTGTCCAGGAATTCACTATTAGGAAAGTCTCTCCATCGATGCAGACAGCAATGAATCTGCAATTTATAGCCTTAGAGAATGCCTTGGGTACTGAGAATTTAAATGACTTACTCATGCTTATTTATATAGCCACTGTGTACCTGCTCTCATTCATTTACCTCAGTTTTGTTTGTTAAACTGGCTGAAAAGTTCTGTGGATAACCAAATCCCATATATTTGATTCCATAAATGAAAGAAGACCTGAAGTTGAAAATTCTTACCTCAAGGGAGATAATAGTAATTACCTTTGAGCAACACTTGATTGACTGAAATTGCCCTTTTCCCTGGGGAGCTGAGGCAAAGACTCTTTCCAATTACATTTAATGCCCTTATTTCCTTCAACCTCAGTGGCAGTTTCATGGATCTCTAGAGGTGTCTGCCCATATTTTTTGGTAACAAAGGTGGGTTAAACATTTGAGTGAAAACACTAAATAACCAAGAGAGTATTACCGGCCAAAGGTACCATCTAAAGGTTTCTTTTCCCTTAGCATTGAACAAAATAGAAGTCAATGTCTCTAAACTTATGTCTTATGAGAATTGCTTAGAATTCTCTGTCTTAAAAGTGAGTCTGGAAGTCCCGGCACCTAGAAAGGTAATTGGCAGGGCACTAAAACTTAGAAGAAACCTTGAAGATCATCCAGTTGAGTGGTTCTCAAATTTTTTGGTCTCAGGATCTCTTTATTTAAAAATTATTTAAGATCCCTTTAATTATTGACCTCAAAAAGTTTAATGTTTATTAATGTATATTAATTCATTTAAAAATAATGCCATTGCATGTTAACATTTTTTGAAAATAATTTTCTGTAAACAATTTAGTGAAAAGAATGAAATTTTTGCATATTTTTGCAAATTTTTTTAATAACTAGCTTAATAGAAGACAATTGGATTTTCATATCTGCTTATGCACGCAGTCTGTTGCAATACATTGCATTGGTTGAAGTAATAGCCTTACATAAATATATATTTCAAAAAGAATAGGCAAAAGACAGTATTACTATGAAAATAGTTACGACCTCAAAAACCCTGAAAGGGTCTCAGGGACCCAGGAGATAAGTGACTACTTGGTGAACTGCCAATTCATTTAACTCATTTGTCAATAAAGGAGGGTGACGTCAAAAATTGCCCTAATAATAAGTAGTTTCAGAATTTGAATCCAAGTTTTCGGACTCCAAATCCAAAGCTTTTTTTTTTTTTTTTAGTTACACTAAGAATTGTTCAATACAATGCACCATGAAGAATGTATAAAACAAATATATAGCATGGTCTCTCCCTCAAGGATCTTATCTGGTTGAGGAAGCAAAATTTACAAGGGTGAAGCAATCAAAGTATAATTAAGTGTTCAACTGTGTAATGTTGATTATAATTGAAAAGTCAAAGATGAAACTCTACCACAGGCTACAGGCCACCTGTTAACGGAAGGCTTCATCATTTCAGTGCCTTCCTGGTCTCCATTAACTTCTGCAGAAATGTTCCAATTCAGCCATGCACCAGAGGAATAGGAAAGTAAGGGATTCTCACACTTAGAAAAGGAGGACATGTGGGAATGGGGAAGACATCAAAATAGTTTATGTTTCAGAATGTCTGGGTTTAGAGGCATCCCAGCCTCCATTACCATAAATCTTCACCATTTCATCAACATTGTTGTGGTAGGTGCTACATCTGTTAAAGTTCCTGCCATGTAAACTAGTCTAAGCTAATTTTTCCCTTAGAGTCAGTACCATCTTAGAGCTTTAACTGGATTTTTAAAATATTTTATTTTTTCCCAATTACAACAAAAACAAAATTTAAATTTTTAACATTAATTTTTTAAAATTTTGGGTTCCAAATTCCCTCCTTCCTTGCTATCCCTCTGTAGCAATTTTCTATAGGTTTTACATATGCAATGATGTCAAACATTTCCACATTAGCCATGTTGCAAAAGAAAACAGCCTCTGTTCCTCACTCCCCCAAAAAACCCAAAGAATAATAGTTTTTTTTAAAGTATGCTTCCATCTGCGATCAAACTTCATCAGTTCTTTCTCCAGAGATGGATAGCATTTTTCATCATAAATTATTCAGAATTGTCTTGGATCATTGTGTTGCTGAGAATAGCTAAGTCATGCACAGTTGATCATAATACTGTGTACAATGCGGTTTACTGTTGCTGTTACTGTGTATAATGTTTTCCTGGTTCTGCTCACGTCACTTTGCATTAGTTCACATCAGTCTTTTCCAGGTTTTTTCCTAAAAGCATCCTGCTTGTCAGTTCTTACAGCACAATAGTATTCCATCACAATCATATCAGGCATTCTCCATTTGATGGACATACCTATTGGATTTTGAAGGAAATCAATTATGTTGAAATACAGTTATTAAATACAAGTTCTTATTTCTCAGGTTAAGACCCATTCTTTAACATTCTCACATCTATTCCCTTCTCTTCACTCAAAGGATCATCATCCTAGTTCAAGCCTTTCAATATCCTTCATTTGATCTACTGTAAGAACTCCTTATTTGGTTCTCCTTTCTCCTGTTTTCTTTTCTCCGCAATCCATCATTTGCACAGTTGCTTTCTAAAGTAATCTTCTTTAAGCATACATCTGACCATGTTGCTTCCCTTCTTAGAAAGCTTTACTTACTGCCTGTAATTTTTTTTTTAGATGGTGAATCAGTGGAATAAGTTAAGTACATAAGACACAGTAAATAACTATAGTAATCTATTTAAGAAACCCAGAGATTTCAACTTCTGAGATAGAAACTCACTATTTGACAAAAACTGCTGGGGAAAATGGAAAATAGTATGGCAGAAACTAAGCATAGACCAACATCTTATATCCTATATCAAGAGAAGGTCAAAATGGGTGCATTATTTAGACATAAAGGGTGATAGATACCATAAGCAAATTAGGAGAATAAGGAATAGTTTACCCATCAGAACTACGGAGAAGGGAGGAATTTATAATCAAGCATTAGATAGAAAACATGAAATACAAATTGGGTAATTTTGATTTCATTAAATTAAAAAGGCTTTGCACAAATAAGAACAATACAACCAAGATTAGAAGGAAAGCAGAAATCTGGTAAACAATTTTTATAGTCAGTGTTTCTGATGAAGTCCTTTTTTCTCTGAGTCAAGCTTATAAGAATGCAAGTCTGTCCAGTTGATAACTGATCAAAGGTATAAACAAGCATTTTCAGATGAAGAAGTTAAAGCTATGTATAGTTAAATGAAGAAATACTCTAAATGATTGGAAAATACAAAATAAAACAACTGAGACACCAGCTTACATCTATCAGGTTGGCTAATCTGACAAAAAGAAAATGATAAATGTTGGAGAAGATAATGCATTGTTGGTGGGGTTGTGAACTGATCCAACCGTTCTGGAGAGTGGTTTGGAACTATGCCCAAATGGTTATGAAACTCTGCATACTCTTTGAACCAGTAATGCTACTACTAGGTCTGCATCCCAAAGATATAATTAAAAAGGGAAAACAACTTACATGTACAAAAATGTAGCAGCTCTTTTTATGGTGGAAAAGAATTGGAAATTAGGAGGATGCCCATTAATTTAAGAATGGCCCATAAATTGAAGAATGATGAGCATGCAGCTTTTAGAAAAACCTGGGAATATTTGCATGAACTGATGCTTAGTGAAGTGAGCAGAACCGGGAGACCACAGCAACATTGTGTGATGATCTGTTTATCTCTTCTCAGCAATACAATGATCCAAAACAATTCCAAAAGATTTGTGATTGAAAATGCTATCCATATCCAGAGAAGGAACAGTGGAGTCTGCACATCAAAACATACTATTTTCACTTTTTTGTTGTTGCTTTTTTTCCTTTTCTTCTGACTCTTCTTTCACAACATGATTAATGTGGAAATGTTTAACATTATTATACATATATGTATACCTTATATCAAATTGTTTTGTAGAGGGGAAAGGGAAGAGAGAGGGAGAAAATTTTGGAACTCAAAATATTTTAAATATGAAAATTGAAAACTATCTTTCCTTGTAACTGGAAAAAAATAAAATACTATTAAGTGAAAAAAAATCATTAGTCTGGTATTCAAGTTTCTTTACCATCTGTCTCTAACCTACCTTTCTAGCCTTATTTCAGTTTTCCCCTTCATGCACTCTGCATTGTAATCAGATGGATTGGATCACAACTATTGCTTTCTGAACTCAACATTTGATTGTACCTCTGTACATAAGCCAACCCCAGGCTTGCAATTTTACTCTTTATTCTATATTTTGTCTTCCATCTAGGATTAATTTAGATGCTCCTCTTTTTCTCTATTCTGTTTTCATTAATTTGGAGGATTGTTTCATCCTTTCTCTTTGTATTTCCATTGCCTGAAACATAGTAGGTGCCTAATAAATACTTGTTTATTGGTTGCTATCATGCTTGCATATGAGTAACAGTAGAGAAGGTCTGTCCTGGATGAATGGATTTACTCTTGTGGTCTTAATTTTATTGTTTCGGTTCTTTTATTTTATATTTAAGTCCTTTCAAACAAGCATTATTAGAAAGGGTAATGATGGGTATAGAGAGGTAGTACAGTGGATTTGGAGTGGAAATAAAAATAAAAACCTAGGTTCAAATCTTGTCTCTGACTATTATTAGCTGTCTGATCAAGGCAAGTCACTTAATTTCTATAAGCCTTAGGCAACACCCTAGAATTTAGAACAATATTTGGTACATAATAGGTATTAATAAATTCTTATTTATGGTCTGACTTACTAACTTGGTCCTGGGTTTTCTAGTCTCCCTTGGTAGAAAGAGTTCTTACATCAAGGATTCCCAAAGCTAATAAATTCACTGCTTCTTTGTGTAGCACACATTTATATACAGCATTGAAGTTTGCTAGGCAACTCTTACCCATTATGTCGCTTGATCCTTGTAATCTATGAGCTATCAGCTGTTATTTATACATGAAGAAACAGGCTCAGAGAGGCCTTGATAAATACCACACTATGTTCAAATACTAAATGTCTAAGATGGGATAGGACCTCCAATCTTCCTTATTCCAGATCCATTGTACCTTGTAAAGATGGGCAAGCACAGTCCTCAGGCAAATCACTAATTTTTAACTGCCTGATCCACTGAGATCACAGCTGATGGCCAAATGTCAAAAACTAGATACCCCAAGTTCTCAAGAGTGAAACGTTTTCGGCCACAATTTAGGCAATAAGGTTGACCCACAAATTTTCCTTCATTCTTTCCTGGCTCTGGAAGTTGGATGTAAATACCAGAGCAATGCCATGTTCAGGATTTGAGAGCAACCACTTTTGTATCCTTGTACCCATATTAGGATTCATTTGGCGGTGGGTTAGAGTTCAGGGTTTATTTTTAGAAAATAAAGTTTAGATTCCTTGTGAGTCCAGGAACAAAGGTTGAAGAAACGTTTTCCATAATTAAGATGTGTTTATTCCAGTGTCTGCCTGTGAACCAAAATCCTCATATATAGACCAAAGTCAGGAAAAGGAGATGGGGTACGGCTATTCATCCAGCTCTGCTCTCTCCCCATTGTGTTCCCCTCTCCTAATGCTTCAGATCTCTAGATATGACAAAAGGGAATCCAGGGAAATGAGAGAGATTAGTGGATCCCTGGTATTGGCATAAAAGGAAAGGTAGACTGCTGGGTGGAAAAAGGGGAATCTGTGATCAATAGAGTTTATAAGAGCTCAGTTGTCTTCCATTCCCCTGGAAGGATTTGGGCTCTCACTCCTGATGACCTTGGAACTGTCCCATATAGCTGTACTGAGAAAAGAGTAGAAAAATCAAGAATTCCCAGGAAGAACACAACTGTAGAGAAGGGTCTGTTAAGCTTCTGGATAGTTTTCTCTATGTCTGTGTCTGTATGTTTCTCTGTTTCCATCTCTCTCCTCTTTCCCCTTTCTGTCTCCTCTTTCCCCTTTCTGTCTCTCTTTGGGTGTCCCTGCCTGTTTCGTTTCTCCCCCTATCTCTCTTCCTCTCCCATTTTTCTCCTGCTCCCTCTTCCTCATCCCATCTCTTTCCTTTCTCTCTTTTCTTCCTCTCCCTCCCCCTCCTTCTTCCTTCTTTCTTCTTTTTCTTTTTCCTTCCTTATTTTCTTCTTTTATTTTTCCTTCTTTTCTTCTTTTTCCTTCTTCCTTTGTTTTCTTCTTCTCTTCCTTCTTTTCTTTTTTCCTTCCTTCTTTTCTTCTTCCTTCTCTTCTTCCTTCTTCCTTTTTTCTTCCTCTTCTTTTTCCTTCTTCCTCCTTTTTTCTTCCTTCTTTTCTTCTTTTTCTTCCTCCTCTTCTCCCTTTTTCTTCTTTCTTCTTTCTTCTTTTCTTCTTCTTTATTCTTCTTCCTCTCTTCCTCTCTTTCCCCCTCCCTCTTTCCTTCCCTCCTCCCTCCATCCCTCCTTCCCTATCTCTCTGCAAAAAAACACAACTAGCCACTAATCCCATGGATGACACAGCCAGGAGAAAAATTTTATATTGTTTGCTGGTTTACACCTGATCACAGACTCTAAAATTGGGAGAGAAGTCATCTAAGCTAACCCCCAAATATAAAAGATGAGGAAACGGGTAAACCCAGTGTTCTTTTCATGAAACAACTAGATCATGTTGCATGGCTCTATGACTATGTGTTTGGGCTGTTTCAGAATCCAGATACAAACTTTATCTTCGAGGAAGCTGAGTAATGATGAGCTATGTGCCAGATTTCACTTACAACTACAAAGCATATATGACCACAGCTGTTCATCCAATCCTCTGTCCCCATGTGTTCTACTGGTTTCTTAATATCTTAATGTCTTTGTACCCCAGAAATTACAATAATGCCTGGTATGTAGTAGGAGCTCAATAAATACTTGATTCATAAATACTTGGACTGGAGCAAGTACCAGGAAATAATTAGCATGTATTGGTACTAAAGAACAAGATGTGTCCATTCTTTTCCTTCTCTTTGAAATTTAAACTCAAGAAGACCATATTCAAATAGATAAGACATAGTAACCATAAGTGATGGAATTTTCAGTTTCTGGGATAGTTTACTTAGCTTTCCATACATTCTATGGCTTTAAAATAAAAATAAAATTTAAACAAATTTTAAAATTATATATATGTATATATATATATATATATATATATAATTTATTTATTTATTGAGAGGCAATTAGGGTTAAGTGACTTGCCCAGGGATACACAGTTAGTAGTATTTGTTAAATATCTGAGACCACATTTGAACTCAGGTTCTCCTGACTGGAGCACTGGTGTTCTATCCACTGCACCATCTAGCTGCCCTCAAGTTAAATATGAAATCCAACAAACATTGTGTTGAATGATTTGAGGAGTAGTCCAGTGTTTTGCACATTATCTACTGAATTAAAAGCAATTCCAGACTTCAGAGAGGTTAGACTCTAATTGGAGAGGGACATCTCTCATCTGTTAACAATTAGAGAAGAGTTCAAGAGAGCTGTATAAAGTCAAGAAGTCAATTACATAAGCTACAGGTGATAAAGATGTTTAGAAAAGAGAGCCATCAATGTAGGGTGGAACAATCAAGAGTCTTAGACGATATGAGAACTGAATTCGTCTTTAGAAAATAATTTTGATTGGGATTGTTGAATAAAGAAGAATAGTTCATAAAAGAAACAATATCTTAAGCAAAGGAGCAGAAGTAGGAATAAGAATGAAATTGGGTGATAGTCCAGTTTGGATTGGGTCATTTAAATGGATCCAAAGTGATCAATACTATTCCCATCTCTCTTATACAGAGGGATTGGGACTGAGGGCATTGTCAATAGGCTAGCCTATTTATCATAAAATCCTTAAAATTTTTTTTTAATTTTTACATATTTTATTAAATATTTCTCATTATATGTAAAAAATTGTTTAATCATTTAAAAATAAATTTGAGTTTCTAATTTCCTCTTTCCTCCTATTCTTTCCCCCTCCTTCACAAGATAAGCAATTTGATGTTGATTATAAATGTGGTCATACAAAACATATTTCCATGTTAGCCATGTTGCAAAAGAAAACACAAAAAAATAGAAAAATAAAGTTTAAAAAGTGTTTCATTCTGCATTTAGAATTTCAATTCTTGTCACCACAATCCTTTTCCCTTTTCTTTGATCTCTTTAGGATACAGATCTAATGTGATAATGCTGGATCAAAGGATGTGCACAGTTTTGTAACTCTTTGAACATAATTATTCTCCAGAATGATTGCACTAGTTCACAACTTTATCAACAGGGCAGCTAGGTGGAACAGTGGATGGAGCACCAGCCCTGAAAGTCAGGAGGACCTGAGTTCAGATCTGGCCTCAGACACTTAATACTTCCTAGCTGTGTGACCCTGGGCAAGTCAAAGTCACTTAACCCCAATTGCCTCAGAAAAAAAAAAAAAAAAAACCTCTACCAACAGTGCCTTAGTGTCCCAATTTTTCCACATCCTCTTCAGGATTTGTCATTTTCCTTTTTTGTCATGTTTTGCAAATCTGATAGATAGGAGGTGGTAGCCCAGAGTTGTTTTAATTTGCATTCCTATAATCAATAGTAACTTAGAGCTTTTGAAGCTATGGTAAAATCAAATTTTTGAGAAGGCTTTGAAAGGCAAACAAAAGAATTTAGACTTTTTCTGTTTGGAAATAAAAAGAGATGGTATTTTTTGTTTTTTGAGAAAGGCAAAGTAATATGGTAAAAGTGGAATTTTTATAATTTGATGTTGATTTTGAACTCTACAAGTCTCACCCAGGTATACAGGAATCTCTTTGAGGCAATTCTAAATTAGGCTGGGACCTAGTCTTACCTAGTCGAAATACATGAAAATATACGAGTAAAGAGAATAGCCATGACATAGCCAGTTGAGCTTGAAAGGGACTTTAGAGATAATGCAATTGAATACCCTCTGTGATGATCATTGTTTTCATCTGTTCTTTCACTTTGGCATGCTCTGATTTAGGATTGCCAATTTATACTTAAGATGAAAAGGCAGCTTTGTCATTGATAGTATCTTAGAATTTCAAAGGCCCTAGCGTGTCATCTCTTCTGACCTGTACCTAAACAGGAATCCATTCTACAACATTCCTAAGAAAGTTACTATCCAGCTCTTTGGAAAGACTTCTGAGGACAGTGAACTCAGTGTTTGTTTTTTGTTTGTTTGTTTTTAAATCAAATCATTTGACCTTTAGATTGCACTAATTTTAAAAATATTTTTCTTTATATTAGGACCACTCATTTGTTCTAGTTTTATTTTCTGGGCCAAGCAGAACAATTATAATTAATGTAATTAATACTCTTCCATTTATTAGAAGATCCTTTTATATATTTGAATATAATTCTCTCCAGGCTAAGTATTTCCATTTTTTCCCACCATATGTTTGTATGCTATGATTTCTAGTCACCTCACCACCATAATCCTCTTAAATCATGAAAGTAGAGCTGGATGGATCTCAAAGGCCATTTAATCCAACCCCCACATTTTACAGGAAAGGAAACCCAGGTCTAGAGAGGTTACATTACTTACTGAAGATCACACACTTAATACATAGAATTTCAACTCCGTTTTGGTCCTGGAGCCAGTGTTCAAATCTGACTTCAGACCCTTATTAGCTATGTGAACCTGGACAAGTCACTTAACCATATTTGTCTCAGTTTCCTCATTGCTAAAATGAACTGGAGAAGGAAATGGCAAACCACTGAATATCTTTGCCAAGAAAACTCCAAATGGGTTCACAAAAAGTTGGAAACAACTGGAAGATGACTCAACAATAACAAGGTCTGTTCCTTTGACTCTAAGACTTCAGAGTCTCCATTGTCCCTCATTGACTCCATGTGCTGTTTGCTTCTGCTTATCAAAGTCCTTATTGAATATGGTACTTAGAATTGAACACAAAACCACAGATGTGATCTGAGGACAGACCTAGGAGGTTTGTATCCCTTCTTCTAGGAATTACACTTTTATTAATGCTGTCTAGGATCTGAGTAGGATTTTTGGTATCCATCATCATCTTCTTCATCATCATCACGGACATTTCCATTCCACTTTAAATCTTGTAAAGCACTCGATACTTATTTTAGCTTCAGCATGACTCTATGAGATAGTATTACTACAAGCGTTAATATTACCCCCATTTTTCAGATAAGGACATTGAAGTTTAGGAAGATTATAGTATTAACTAACATATGTTGAGTTGGGAGTTTGCTAAAACCCTTAATTTTCCTCAAAGTGAATGTTTGTCCAACCACAGATTTGTAACCAGGCAATTTATTTGTTGAACTTTCTGCCATTCAATATGTTAACTAACCCTCCCAACTTCATATTCCTTTACAACTTAAAGTCTTAGAAAGTTGCCCAGAGAACCAAAGATTAAGTTACTGGCCCAGGGTCACATACCACCACATGTTAGAGGCTGATGTGGAACTCGGTTCTTCCTGATCATCTCTTTCTCCACTATGCTGAACTGCCTTAGATCCAAATAATTAGACAAAAATAAGTTACCCTTTATTAGGGATAATCCATATCAACTAGAGTCCCAGCTAGCTATGGAGATTTTCTTCAAGTTATTTCTTTAAATGGCAATTTTGAAAAGCTATTTGTTTCAAGTTCTGTGAAGAGCAACGACACTCTGGGGTTTCACTAGTTATTTTTTGAAGCCCTGTCTTCAGTATCCCTCCAAAGGGGAGCACAGATGTGGATTATTGAAATGCTGAAAGAGACTTGTCATAACATGGTCACTGTTGTAAAGTGGTTCTACAGCCTGAAGCCCAGTGCCCTGTTCAGGCCCTAAGGTAGCCTAAAACAATGATCCTGGCACCCAGGTGTATGCTAGTTTACACTAATAAAAGCTTTATCCTCAGACCTTTAAGAGCCTACAAATAGATCGGCAAATATGGCTGGATTTATGATGAAAAAAAAATTCAGTATAGGTGGGAAGGGGTCCAGTTCCTTTTCTTTTATCTTTATTCCACATAAAAATAAATAGCGGCCGGATTGACTTACACTCCAATTCCCCAAGCTCATTCTTGCTCCTAGATATATTAAAAAGAGCACATATGGCTCCTGGAATCTTTACCAATAATAATCAGTGATATCTCTCCTAGGCAGATCAAGAAATGGAATCTGTTTCTCATTAGGGTTGTTAAAAAATGTGTTTTGTGCACTATCTGGGAAAGAAGGCAGTCGAGTAAGGTTTCAGTAACAAGTCCAATGTCTCCCATTGTTATTCCATCATCATTCATTCATCCTTGGAAGATAATTCTTAACAGGGATCTGTACATAGATTTCAGGGGGATTCATGAATTTGGGTGAGACAAAAAAAATATGTCTTTAATTTAAAATTTAGTTAAAATTTAGCACTTCCTTTAATTATTTAGAAAACATTTGTTTTAACTTTTTGTCTTGCTACTGAATGGTGATGACTTTGTACAGCTCTGCCTCACTTAGATCCAATTCACACGAATATTAAGACATCATTCCTCCTCCTCCTCCTCAAGAATGAAGGATGAATAACAACAATAATTGGGAGAAGTTCATAAGCTTCAGACTGACTCCCCAAAGGGTTAAGAACGCTGGCTTTAAGCTTACTTGGGAGAGGGTCCCCAACCATTCCTCTTGCCTTAAGGGTATGATAGCTCTGTTTTAATTGAGCATTCTACACTGTACAAAGCACTTCCCTCTGAGTGCCCTTATGAAGTAGAGTGTGTAAATCTACTCCCATTCCACAGGCTTGGAAGTTGTCCATGGTTAAATGGTTAAGAAGTGACAGTCTCCAGTACCCATTCCACTAACATGCAGCCTCATCCTTGGACCAAAACTTATGATTTTGTTGACATCAGGAATTCTATGTATGGAAACTCCTGCCATTAATGCAAGTCAGCAGCTCTCTGTCACTTACTCTTAGAAGCTTTAGGTACTGAAGTGTTAAGTGGCTTACCTAGGGTCACATAGCCAATAACAGGGCAATGCTGGGATTTGAATGTAGGTCTTCTTGATTCTATGGGCAGGCTTTTATTCATTAAGCCACATTGAATTTCATGGACTCTCCTATAAAAAAGAAAACATCTGTACTGAAAAATCCCATTTCAGGCACTCTGGAGAAGAAATCAAAACACCAACTTGGAGAGTATATCCTGGCTAAGACACAAATCCAGCAAATTACAAGGAGAAGGAATCAAGTTAAATGAAAGACAGATGAGGGAGAAGGCTGCTCAGAAAAGGTCTACCCTAGTGATAAAGTCTGGACAGAGTCCCGATTCCCTATTTCCTTAGTGATGTTTTGCTCCTTGGAGAGGCACCTTTAGGTTTGGATTTAAGACATTTCTTAACCATTAGCAGGACAGAACTAAAAGCAATCCTTTTATCTCTTTTTAAGGAGGAAATTCTAGTTATGAATGAATGAATAAATAAAAACATTTATTAATTATGTCCTATGTATCCCAGCACTGAGGATAAAGAAGAGAACAGTGGGCACAATCTTTGCCCATGAAGAGCTTTCATTCTAATGAAGGTAAACAACACATATGGAAGATTTCAGCCACAAGTCAGACAGGAAGGTCCCATGGCCCTCAAGGAGCAGTCAGCAATGTAGATGATAACATCTTTTATTTAACATCATTTCCAATGATAAAATTCTATCAGTTTCAGATGTTGAATCTTGACAGTGCCAAAGACTTTGAGAGTGAGAACTTTATTTTCTATGTCTTTGATATATCCACAGAGTGATTTATCAAAGTAGAGAGGGGATTATTTATTGATGAGTTTCAGCTTGTGGCTAGTCTGGGGGATATGTATGGATGTGGGTGTGTATTTGTTATGTATATCTCTTATCTTGTTGCTGTTCAGTCTTATCCTGCTCTTCAGGATCCCATGGACCATATAGCAGGCAATGCAAAGATACTAGAATGGTTTTTCATTTTCTTCTCCAATGGATTCAGATAAATGGAGGTTAAGTGACTTGCCCATAGTCACACAACTAGTATCTTTAGGCCAGATTTTAATTCAGGTCCTCCTGCTCTAGGCCCTGCACTCTATCCACTGAACTGCCTAGCTGCCGCCTATCTATTCCCTCCTGTGAAATAAGACTTTTCCTACACAGTGACTAAAGCCTTTGTGCTGAGACTGCATATTATGTGCCGGGCACTGTGCTTGGCGGGTATATCGAGGCAGGGATTCATGGGTTGGATTAGATGGCGTCTGAGGCTCTTTCCGTTTTGAGCCCCTTGACTTTTTGACTGTACTCAGAACGCAGGTGCTACCATCTCTAAACAGATTCATAAATTGTAGATTTAGAACCAGAAAGGAACTTAGAAACTATCAAGTCCAACCCTCTCATTTGACAAACGGGGAAACTGAGACTAAAAGGAATTAAGTCAATTACCCAGGAATACATGGCTAATGGGATCTGAGGTGAGATTGGAACTCAGGACTTGCTTGGTCCCTCTATGTTGCATGACCTCTCTTCCAAAGGTGGAACTTTGTATTTAAGTAAAGCTACTAGATGTTCCCACCCTGCCATACACCTGTTTCCTAGGATTCCTAAACGGCTTCACCTGCCTGTGTGAGAGCATGGGATTATTGGAACTTTTGTGTGTGTTTTCTCGTTCTTCTCTGACTATTACCCTGTGATTATTAGGTCTGATTGCTTGAAGGGCTCCTAGCTCAAGGCAAGCAGGGAGCTGGCATCCTGTCTTTGCTGTTTGAACACTGGGTGGCAGTCCTGGATGTCTTTTCCTGGGTATAGTCCCTAAGGCGTGTGCCCATTCAGCCATAGAGGGAGCAGCTTGGTGTGGTGGAAAGTGAATTAAGTCTGGATTAGGGAGACCTGGGTTCAATCCTTGATTATGCTGTTTGATGGCTGGGTGATCTTAGATCTGTTTTCTCCTCTATGACGGTTGGATTGACTTCCAGTTCTAAATCTGTGACCTTGAGAATCTAACTGTCCCTGGGACACAGAGATTGGTCCTTCTGGGAATAGAATACATTTCTGTTTCCTTCAGGCACCAGGGCCCTAGGGAGGTGAGTCAGTGGGAAAGGCAGGGGAGTGTGTGGGTAGCATAAGAGACTCATATGTAGATGCTCCTTTAAAAGCACTTTTCCTCCCAACAGTCCAGGGGGTGGGGATGGAGGTGGAGAGAAATAAGTTCAGGGAGTGTCAAAGAATCTCAAAGCTGGAAAGACCCTCTGAAGCCCCCTAATCCAGTCCATGAATCCCTTCCTCATCGAACCCGACAAGCACAGAAGCCTCATACATGTTTTGGGAGAGATAGGTGGCCCAGTGGGTAGAGTGCCAGTTCTGGAGTCAGGAAGTCTTCTAGCTATGTGACCCTAGACACAGTTTCCTCAGTTTCCTCATCTGTAAAATGAGTTGAAGAAGGAAATAGCAAACCAGTTCAGCATCTCACCAAGAAAATCCCAAATGGGATCATAAAGAGTCAGACGGGACTGAAATAACTGAATACAACAAAAATGTATTGTGGCTGGCTGACTAACCTTTGTTTTAAGACCTCAAGGGAGGGAGAACCCACTTTCCATTAAAGCAGTCCTTCTTACTTTGTGATGATTCTAATTATTAAGCTGGGCAAAAAGAAGACCTGTTGGCTATTTTTATTCTGACTATGCAATCCAAAAATGATTCTCCCTTCCCAAGAAGAGAGAAACAATGTGAAAGTTGAGCCTTCTCTCTCCAATCAGTTACCATCAGTTGCCATCTTATCTGTTCTAAGAAGGGATCCTACTCTTTCTTTGATTTCCCTCTTCTCAATATATAAGGGAATATAGGGTATAAGGTATAAGGAATAAGGGAATAAGGTATAAGGGAAGTGGCCGGGGGAGAATCAGTAACTTGCATAGATGGCATAGTAAATAGAGTATTGGGCTTGAAAGCATTCAACCCTATTTGCCTCAGTTTCCTCATCTGTAAAATGATCTGGGGAAAGCAAACTATTCCAGTATCTTCGCTAAGAAAACTGCAAATAGGGTCACAAAGAGTCAGGACTAAAAACATGAAAACCAAAAACAATTTTCCCAGAGTCCTATAGTTAGAGGGAAACTAAAATCAAGTTGTTGACTTAGTCTTTTTTTCACTTAATAGTATTTTATTTTTCCAATTATGTGTAAAGATTATTTTCAACATTTACATTTGCAATATTTTGAGCTCCAAATTTTTCTCCTTCTCTCCCTTTCCTCCCCTCTCCCCAAAACAGCACCAATCTGATATAGATTATACATGTACAATCATTTTAAACATATTTCCACATTATTTATATTATGAAAAAAGAATCAGTACCAAAGGGGAAAACCATAAGAAAGAAAAACAAACAAAACAAAACAAAACCCGCTGAAAATAGTATGCTTTGATCTGTATGCAGTCTCCAAAGTTCTTTCTTTGGATGTAGATGGCTTTTTCCATCCCAATTGACTTCAAATCTTATCCTCTTATAATATTGTCAATATCATTAGTCCATTGTATACTTTCTTCTGTTTCCATCTTTCTGGGTCCATATTGGGAGATGATGAGTGACATCTTTACTGATTAAATGCATTCAATGAGGAAAGGATCTTCTAGCTTCTGAGAAAATCCCTATTAATTTGACAGCTTTCCAGTTAGAAGTTTCCAACTGTGACATGCAAATAATTCAAGAAACATAGTTTTTGAGTAATAAACCATTTTATAAATAATGGTAGCATATTATTAATAAAAGGATAGCCATTGATCAACTCTCCTACACTAAAGGATAAATCATGGAACCCATTCAATGCATATATGCCCTTGAAAGAGAGTTCCTGAAAGCAGAAATCAAGCAGAAATCTGATTGGTTCACAAATAATGAGACAAAATGAATATTATAATGCAAGGTGAGCCTATTCTAATAAGGGCTGGGGGCTATGAGTCTGATATTGTCATTTATTTCCAAAACACCACTTGGGCAATCTAATCAAAGACTTTATCTCCATTCAAACTGGAATAGAACCTCCCCCAGGGTGGAGTCTAAAGATTGAGGAGAAAGCCAATCCAATCTCATTATTAGCAATGTCCTTCAGACACTAGTTTGACCCAGTAGAGAATAAGGTTTTAGAGTCAAGGGGCTAAGCTTTATTATAAGGCTTTAAGAAGGAGGTAAGTTCCCTAGCAGAACTCTCCACTAACAAGGGGAAGTGGGGACTTTTTATGGGAAAGGACCCAGAGCAAAGTGTTCTAACTATACTAATTGTGTACCTCAGTAAATCAACTGGGTGATTATGGTCATCCTGTTTATACAAGATAGCTTTGGGAGCTGACATCTATAGCTTGCCCTTTGTACAAGATAATTCTGTCAGGACAAGGTAATCCTACAGGGTCAGTTTGTTCCTCACTGGAGCCTATTTAGATAGTGAGTTGGTCTTTTAGTGGAGTCCATTCACCCCATTACTATCACACATTGGTCCAAATCATCATATTCCCCGTGTGATCTGCCAGTGAAACAATGTTTACATCATTTCCCCTAAGATAGACATAAATAACTTTGAAATCTGTGTAACATTAATGATCCCAAACTGCTGTGGTGAAAATTCTTTTTTCCCCCTAAAATAAAGTTGATTAAAAGCTTATGGTAGACAAACATAACCAAGTTATCTCACAAACCTTACAGTGATTGGCCCTGGCAGAACTTGGCAGTCTTGAAAGACACTATCAAAACATTTGTGAGGCACAAAGTTCATAAATGTATTTCTTTAAAATAAATGTTATGATAGGATATGTGTTCCCTGTTCTCAATAGGGGGAGCTCAATGGAATAAAATGGAGCATGGGCCATCCACAAAAGTTTGCCCAGAGCCCTTTGAGTAATTAAGATGTAGCCGTTCACTTTTTTAAAAAGAATAAATAAAAGAGATTTCTAAATGACTTTTGTCATAGCTTAGACATGAAGACAGATAATTAACACCCTGAAAATGTTGTTTTTAAAAGAGCCATTTGGTAAAAAATGTCCATAGGAAATGTATTTTGGATGATTTCACAGGAATAATTGATATCACATTACTTGCCTTCTCACTAAGTGGGGAGGAAGGAAGAGAATTTGAAACTCAAAATTTAAAAAGAAAAAAATATTACAAAATAAATACTAAAGAAATAATAATAAAGATTTCCACAGCAGAAGTATTTATTCAGCAGATGTTGTTGTAAAGGGTGACAAGCACTTTCCCCCAGCCTCTCCCTTTTAAGAGATGGATGGAATTGATTCTCCTTGACTCCACCTACCTCCCCTAAATGAGTGCCAGCTCAGGGCTCTCCTCTGGCTCTCTTCTCTTTCCCTGTATGGAATGGAGAAAGCCCAAAGGTTCAAAGCAACTGATTGGCTAGTAGGTAAAGATGAGCTCAGCCCAGGGCAAAAATCCCAGCTCCACATAGCTGTTCTCTGCAATGGTAGAAAACTTCAAAACACAAATTATTAGTAAAAATCCATAAAGCTCTGTGCCCCCAGGCAATTCTTTTGATTACCAAGCCAAAAAGGAGATTTTCTAGCCAGCTGAATATGAAATAATCAATTACTCACAGTTTCTCTTTCTTCCCCACCAAACTTTTCTCAAACTCTATAGAAAAACATCAGAACAGGGTGCAATTAAAATTCTTATCTTTATCTAGAAAGTCATCATTAAAAATATAAATAACCAGGAAGCAAAATTTAAAATACAAAAACAGCAAATGAACCATGTCACTTAATCCATGTGACAATAAAACAGAAAAAGAGTAACCCAAGAATGGAGTAAATTCACCATTTTTCCAGCAGTTTCTCTAAATAGGCATAATTCAGTCATTTCCTGCTAGGTTTTCTCTCAACTGATTGAACAAGAGAAAGAAAAAAAGGCTTTAAAGTCATTCTCCTGGAAAGAATCCTCCATCTGTTGCTTCTGGTGCTCCTCTCTCAATTTTATATTGCCACTGTTATGGAAAAATCCACTCTATAGATCTGATCCCATAGCAACATCATGTTTTCCCAAGCATGGAAGAATTATAATTTTAAAGATCTTTAGCAGTCAAGAAGCATTTATTAAATGCCTACTATGTTCCTAGCACTATGCTAAGCTCTAGGGATACAAAGAAAAAGAAAAGACAATCCCTGCTCTTGTGGAGTTGGCAACCCACTCAGCTTCCTCCCAATGCAGCCAATTTGCTCATTAGAATTAATTGTAATTGAATAAACAAAAACAATAATCCAGGACACAAACTAAATGCCCAGCCATAAGGGGAAGATTAAATGAATGGTGATACATTTTTTTTTTTCAATTGAAAAAACAGGATTAAAAAAAAAAAAAAAAGGAAAATGTGCCCAGTAGAACGTCAAGGAGAATTCAAAATATATAACAACAAATTACCAGATCAAGGAAATATATGTATTATTAAAAGAAATTATATTCATGAATGCCCATTTTTCTTTACTTCCTTGTAAATTGTTCTTTGGTTCATTGCTGCTCACCTTAGTTACTTTTGTTCCCTCCTTTCATTCCCCTCACCCCTCCCAAGCAAGCTACATTTATGAAAAGATATATTTATGTATACATGTATTGATATATATATACCCACATACCCACACACCCACACTTGTTTTTCCTGTCTTTACTGCCTCTTTAATTAAATTCTGCTCCCTAATTTTCCTTGCTATTACTTAACCTCCCCCCACTCAGGGATTGCTCCCTTGTCTTCTTCCCTCATCCTTTGCTTCCCCATCCACCCATCCCTCCCCCCCCCAATTTCTTTATAGATTTTGGAGAGTGCCAGACTCTTCAAGATATATATGTAATGTTATCTATTGAACCCATTCCCAATATGAGCAGGTTTTCAGAACTACAAGCCCGAGTACCCCCTCTAATACTTCTGTGTCTATTTTTTTCTGCACCTCATTTGTATTAAGATTGTTATTTTTATTAATTCTACCAATCTTTCTTTTGAGCTACCCTACTGTTGATGTGAATCTTATATATATATATATGTATATACATATACATATATATATATATATAATTTGTCCATGTTTAGAGAGTTTGTCCATATTAAGCTTCTTAAAATTAATCTTTCATATTGGGTTTTATGTTAAATTTTCTGTTAAGTTCAGGTTTGGTTGGTAGAAAGTCCTGAAAATCTGTAAGTCTGTTGAATATTCATTTTTTTCTCATTCAGGATTATAGATAATTTTGCTGGATATGATACTTTTGGCTACAGGCCTAGTTCTTTTGATTGTAGATATGATTCCAGGACCTGCAGCTACTGATAAGTCTTGTACAATTCTAATTGTAGCTCCAGCATATTTGAAATGTTTTTTTCTTGTTTCTTGCAAAATTATTCTCTTTGATTTGAGGGTTTCGAAATTTGGCAATAAAATTCCTGTGTGTTCTCCACACAGGATCTCTTTGAGGTGGGATGTTTCACATTCTGTTCTATTTTCTCCCTCTTTATATTCTGTTTTGTTATTTCTTGGTCTCTTAAAGCTTCACTGACTTCTCCTTGCCCAATTGTAATTTTCAAACCATTATTTTCATCTTTGAGACTCTGTACTCTTTTTTCTAATTAGTTAATTTTATTTTTCATAAACTTTCTGTTTTTCATGGGTGATTTTAATTTTTTTTCTTTAATTTTTCCTCAATGTCTCTCATTTGGTTTTTGAATTCTTTTTTGAGTTCTTCTATAAATTCTCTCTGGGCAGGGAGCCATTTCGTGTTACTCTTTAGGGTAGAAACTTTTTTTTTTACTAAAGTGTCCTCCTCTGAAGCTGAATCCTGGCCTTCCTTATTTCCATAACATGTTTCAATAATGGAGTTCTTTATTCTTTGTGGGTTCATTTTTTTTTAATAAGAGGTATTAGTGGAAGCAACTCATGGTATGGTTGCCTCAGGCTTCCCTTCAGCTCTCCCCTCTGACCAGGAACCCCAAACCAAGAGCTCCAGCTTCCTGCAGGTGCCCACAGCCAGCAGTGCCCCCTGCCTGCTAATTCTGCACTCAACAGGGGCTGGTTTCGTCTCATCCAGCAGCACAGCTGTGCCTGGTGTTCCCAATCAGTCCAGGTTTGCTCAGTCCTCCAGGACTCAAACCCCAGCCCCACAAATATCTGGGAGATGAAAGTCTCTGTGGTTCCTGCTGGGGCTTCAGCTACACCCAGCTAGAGCAAGGGTCCCCACTTAAGGTTTCTGCAGAGCTAGCCTGGAGGTGTTTGCACTTCAGACTGCTTAATCCCAGCCCAGGGACTTTCTCAGATCTTCTCAGGTTATTTATTTCAGGAGGACCCCAGTTTTGTCTCAAGCTCTCTTGATTTTTCACAGTCTATGTTGGAATACATTCTATTTGTGGGGGTAATCAGGAGAACTTGAAATTTACCAACCTATTCCTCTATCTTCCTGGTGGTACCTTAATATAAAAGATTATTCATAATATTCTTTCACAATGGACCTGTGACTTCCTCAATTTGGGAGTTCCTCCAGTCATACAGATCCTAGTTCCATCAACCTCCCCCCCAACTTGTGCCCTGGGGGTCCATCTAAAGTGCTGGCAACCTTCCTTGATTCCTCCTGACCTTTGCAGGGGTAGGAGTGGAACACTCTGCCTTTCTTCCTATCACAGTATTCCTGGATGTAATTAAGGTTGGCAAGGGTAAGACAAAGAAATCTTTATGAAATAACATATAAAGCAAAAAAAAGGAAAACCAGTCTAACACTGACCACCCTGGCCTCCACCACCCTGACGGCCAGATATGTTATGTTTTATTCTTCCCTCAGGATTCTCTAATACCCTGAAGAGGACTGCAGAGTTTCTAGGTTCTTGACTCCAGCTCTCAGTGATAGTGTGCCCCCAAATACTGGGAGGCAGTCCTCTGCACTAGTTCCATTTAGCCATTAATAGTCAGATCAGCTTTTGATTAGAAATATTTACTTCAGAAAATATAATAAAAATATAAGTAAACTTACTTCCTGGAAGCCATAATCTCCTTTCCTCCTTCTACCCCCTCAGTCTGTAGAAAAGGGAAGAGGATAGGATCATAATTTAGCTCAGTTCCTAAGGAGCAAAGTCCCAGGTCCATGTACAAAACCTCCTTGGGGTTCAAATCCCAGGCTCTCTGGCTTCTCAGAGCTTCCATCCTACTATCCCGCCTGCAACCCTGACTTCAAGATCAGCTGGTGCAGATTCCTGGGTCCCACAAGCTTCCCCTAAATCTGAGAGCAAACAACACAGAGCAAACCCACTGGCCCATTTCTTGGAGATGGGGTAAAAGAGGCAAAGCAAGAGAAGGAAGCCCTTTTCCTCTCCAGGTTCAGTTCTTGGTACCAACGCCATGAATGAACCGTGATCTTCTTCCTCTGGACACAGCAAATAACAGTGTCACAAAGAGAGTGACCAGTCCAGTATCAGTCAATCAAAGAAGGCTGTCCCCTCCTCCCCCACACATGTTAGAAGCCTTCTTGTTAGGCACTCTGGACATCCTTCGAAGGTCCCTCAAGAGCTTGGCTTGCTGCAACAAGCCCAGGATACATCAGAAGAATGTGAATATAACACACACACATGTTATATTTATGTTATTTGTATGTACATACATATAACATATAATAGTGAATATAACAAGATGAATGGCAATGTTAGGGACTTAGAGGGAGAGGCTAAAGTGTTATGAAAGTTTTTCCTTAAAATAGATGAAATTGAATGAAAGGAGTCACTAAACAAGTTTGATTCATTGTGCTGATGTTCAATGTTAGGTTTCTATATTCAAATCCTCAAATGGGTTTGGGATCCCAAGAGTGTGAAAATTTCCCTTTCAAAGATGCAGAATCATGGTTCATGTAGGTCTCTTTCCTATATCTACTTACAAACTCACCTCTTTGTTCCATCTTGATACCATGAGCATCTCAGTGCAGTACAAGGGCTGTCCACTGGTTCTCTCTCATTCTTAATAAATGACTGGTCAATCTTTTTAATGTGAACTTCTTGGATGTCATTTACTTTATAATTCCCTATTTGTAATAGACTGAATGAAGCCGACTCCTATCCTTCATTTCCATTGCCCTTTGGATAATATGCAACTTTAATTCTTTGGAGACTATCATCTTAATGCCAAACCTCACCTTTTATAGGAGTTACTAGTGTCTTCCTCTCTCAGATTACTTTACATCTATTCTTGATATATCTTATATGTGCTTAGTTATTCACATAATCTCTTCCATTAATATCTAAGATTCTTTTTTTTTTTTTTTTGCTGAGGCAATTGGGGTTAAGTGACTTGTCCAGGGTCACACAGCTAGGGAATGTTAAGTGTCTGAGACCAAATTTGAACTCAGGTCCTTCTGACTTCAGGGCTGCTGCTCTATCTACTGCACCACCTAGCTGCCGCAGTATCTAAGATTCTTGAGGGTAGGGACTGTTCTATGCCTACCTTTGTATCTCTAACACTTAGGGATAGCATTTAGCACAATACCTCATAAATATGCATCTAATAAATAGTTGTTCACTGACTGATTGCAACCATATAATACCACCAGAAGAATATTGGCTTAAAAAAAAACTGACCTTTGTTTCAGAGAAAAGTTTCAGGTCTTTAAGAAAATTCTACAATTTCCCAAAAGTAGTCCAGCTACCATTAATAAAAAGTTGTAGATAATGACTTTGGGAGCAAAAAGGTCTGAGGATCCTAGCTCTGTTCTAGGAAATGTCAACATTTCCTTTGAGGTTCCCAAAGTTGTCACAGGCCTTTATGCTTGATCCAATGACATAGAAGTGTAAAGAACAGGGAAAACAATAGGTGTTTATAAGAAATAAGGTTAGATCAATCATATGAAGTCCTTAATAGAATAAAGGAATGAAAATACATGGAAATGAGTTCCAGTCTTACCCAAACCAAATAAGGCAGGGAAAGGAGACAAGAATCATCAATTCTTCTGCAACCTCCCTTCTCTCCCCTTTTTCTTGAATTCTCCTTTTGACCCTATTCCAGCCTCATGTCATATATTTCCTTGCCACAGGTGATAAGCAAAGAATTCCAAAATCCCAAAAGACTCTGCAAGTCCAAGTCATTCCTACCCCCTCTGAAAAAGGGGCTAATTTGCTTGCATTTATATCCCCAATGCTTAGGACAGTTCTTGGAACATAAGAATTTAATGCTTTTTAATTTATCAAGATTAACTTTCTTCAAGTAGCTTTCCTATCCCCCTTTTAGGAAAAGTTGACTTGACCTTGCTTCAGATTTATAGTAGGCAAACTGGAGATATGCAAAATCTCCATTAGAAACTCCATATTCTAAGTTATTAGGACCAGAGCAAAGCTCAAAACTTAGAAGCCTTATTGCAAAGTTATTGTAAAGGTAAGCCAAGAATAGCTCTCCCTGAAGGATAAAGGAATTTATTCATTTCAGCTCTGTGCTGGCTGGATAAAGTCATTTTTATCAAGGTCTGAGTACCTGAAATTTACCCACACTTCTGGGTTGCAGCCAGACTAAGTCTGGGTTAGATAGAATCAAAAAGCTGTTACCAAAATAAGTATGAATTAATGAATTCAATGTTTCTCTGGCTCTCTCAAACCATTCCTGAGATCTTGGAGTTTTCTATTCAAAGTTTTTCTTATAATCAAAGAATGTTTGAGCTGGAATGTTTCAGTTTAGAGATCACCTAATTACCTCTTCCTATCCCCACTCCTATCTTAAAAAAAAAAAAAAAAAACAAAAGGAAATGATCCTCAAAAAGAAGTAATTTGAGGCAGCAAAGTTCTGTGTGGATAAAGCTCTGGACCTGGAGTAGAGAAGTCCCGAATTCAAATCTAGCCTGAGACACTAACTATATGACCCTGGACTAATCACTTTACCTCTGTGTGCCTTGATTTCCTTTTCTGTAAAGTGGGGGGAATAGTGTTGAGGTTCAAAGGAGACCCCAAAAAGAATGGGGTACCAGATCGATTATCACAAGGTATCTCAAAAGAATTTGCAGCTCGGATCCATCTTCAAGTCAAGGGGTAAAGTTTATTATAATTGTAATGCCAATTAAAGCACGCTGAGTTCCAAAAGAAGTTAGCAAAGAACCAAGAGCAGGAAGATAAATTTATAGGAAAAAGTAAGAGAGACCAGGTGATTCATGCTATTGATATGCTAATTTATTGCTTAGAGGTGGAGTTCAAAAGTGGTCTAGAATATTACATGATGATCAATTCTGATGGACATGGCTCTCTGCAACAAAGAATTGTCTCAAACCAGTTCCAATTGTTTACTGAAGAAGACCATATACACCCAGAGAGAGGGATATGAAATATGGACCACAACGTAACATTTTCATGCTAACTATTGAGGTTTGCTTACATTGTGTTTCCTTTCTCTGATTTTCTTTTTTTTCTTGTAGATAGGATTTTTCTTGCATAACTTGTCAAGTATTTCAACATTATTAACATGTAGTGGACTTCCTGCCATATAGGGGAGGGGAGGGGACTGAGGGTAAAATTTGTAATGGAAAGCTTTGTAAAGATCAATGCTGGGGAACTACCCATACATATGTTATACAGATAAAAAGCTTTAATAAAAAAATATAAATAAAAAATAAATAAAAAAAATAAAAAAGTGGTCTGGTATTTACCTTCTTATCGTCTCACAAACTTTGTTAGCCCTGACCAACGGATTGTTATCTGACAGCCAGCAATGTTTGTGGCCAGGGTAGCTTAGGGTTATCTCTACATATCCCCTCAGAGCTGCACCCCATCATCCCCCTTCAAGCAGTTGGGACTCAAATTCATTTGAGAAAAAGGGATGAAGATCTCATCTTCTGGAGCTGCTTCAGGCTGATAAGAATTGTACACTTGGCCCTGCCTAGCAGGGTCCAGACTGAGGAGGAGAGACACATGACTTGAAGATGGTGGCAGCAGCATCCCTTGGATGCTGAGTCTTAGAGCAGGTGATATTCAGGTTGAACAAGTAGTTGGAAGTTCATGGCTTGGATGAGTCAAAGCTCACCAAAAGGTTGAATAACGATTGGCATGGAAACATGAATGACAACACCCTTGCAAATAGAGGCTTTCTACTCCAAGGGTAAAAGATTTGGGAGGATCATTTATTAAAAAAACAAAACAAAACAACAAAAAAAAGTCTGTACCATAGGACACATAGTACAAACATGTTATTTCCATGCTAGTAACAAATTTGAATAAGACCAGCTTTTTCATTGGTGTAACGCAAAATATCCCATTAAGTTATATATCCTTCTAAGAAAACTGCACTACAAAGTTGTCTCAGATTTTATTTCAATAATCAGTGGAATAACAGTTAGAGCCCATAAAGTGTTTATCAATTTAGGAGCTAATTTCATGTAGGTACGTATCTAAAAAAAAGTCATATGACTAGGCCAAATATTCAATTATCTAATTATTTAGGACATAATGATACACAAGATCTTACATACTTGTATTGTGCTCATAGCTTCTACTGACCACTTGCTCTGTTTATAGAAACTTGCTATAAGAGGAAAAAGCAGGGAAAAACAGGACTTTCAAGCTTCAGCTTAAGAGCACACACATAGCAAGATAAAGCATCCTTAGCTCTGTTTGACTTTAGGTAACAGTCACAGTTGACAATCTGTCATACAATTCCACCTCATAGTCAGACTCAGGAATAACCAGGTGGGAAACAAAAAAAAAAAAAAAGAAACAGAACTGGGAAACTGAATCAGAGGAATCCAACCCTGAGCAGAGACCAAGGGTGTTCTCCCAGCTCTTGCCCAGAGAGACATCCACCTGTGACAGGTCAGGATGGCATCCTTCTGAGTAACTTATGGCATTTCTCTTGAATGCTAGGTTACTTAACTTAATGGTTCATCAGACAATCATACCCAAATTCAAAACTCAAAAAACCAGTCCCAAGGGATTTTATCTCTAATAGCAAATTTTACTTATCATAGTTTACATTATTTTTACTCTTATGAAGTTGCAATAAACAATAAAAGTTTATCAGGATTCACATACATAGGAGATATTGTTTAACATCTTTAAAATGTTTTTTTTTTCCTTCTTCTTGAGTTTAAACTCATCCTGGTGCAATAACCAATCATTAGAAATCATTTCTATATAATAATCAAGCTTATAGGTTCTTAATAAACACATTCATTGTTTGGGAGCTATATATCCCAAACAAGCTCATTTCTTAGGGTCGATGACTTGCTTAAACTGATGCTTTAAAGAAAACTGCAAGCTAACAAATTAACGGGAATTGACAGAGACCCCAGAGAAGGGGTTGAGAACTGTTCTTAGTGCTTTTATGGACTCTGCTGTTTAATACCTGCTCCCTACTCTGGGAAGGGGAAAAGGGTGCTGTACACCATTATACTTAAAGGTGAACTGATAAGGCTTTCACCTCATCCCTCTTGTTCCACTCACAGTAATTAGTCATTTTAGTTTTAACATGATGACAATAACTCCAAATATCTTAGTCGACAATCTTAGAATTTTCCTAAGTGATAGCCATATAGTCTTATCTGTAATTTCCTCTTAATTTTCTGGCAAAGGTGGAAATACCCAATTCCCTAAATTATATTTACAAAACATTATAAAACAGAATTAGCAAGGTGATTAAAATAAACTTTCCACCTTCTTTTAGTTGTTCAGTTTATTCTGTCTCTAAGCTGTTACAACTTTAAAAGTTTTCAGGGAAGACTCCTGCTTCCCCTCCTATTTTCCTAAATAAGTTTTGCTTTTGTTTTAGGGAGAAAACAAGATAATTCTTAAAATTGAGATAGAACAGAATCTACTGCAAGAATCAATAGGAGTCTCATGTAATTTACAGTCAAGTTTCCAATTTAACATACAGACCATTTTAAAAAGTTATTTTAAAATTGATATAACTTAAGTTTATGAGATTACCTAAATTCTAATTAAATATTCCAGTCAAACTGAATTACCATTTGGTTAATTTCCAATTCACACAAATGACTTCTCTTTTGTGATCCAGTAAAGGATTAGGTGCCAGAAGTCTGACTCCCAATAATGCTAAAGCAGGCTGTTTGTTGCTAGAGTTTTTAAAGTAGCATCAAACTGCTTTTCCTAAAGTTAACACTGTCAGTGAAAATAGATTACAACTTACATTTCCCTTTAGTAGACTTTGATGAAAGCTTCTTTAAAACTGCTTTTAGTATCATATCTCAAATAACAAATTTCACTGAATTGAGTTTATTTTCTTTCTCTCTCTCTCTCTCTCTCTCACCCCTCCATCCATGTATCCCTGCTGCAGTCAAAGAAGGAGGCAAGAGATGCTTTTCTCTATGCATTATCCTCCTACTCCTGAGGAGCCCTGGAGTGATAAACTTAATTTAGTTGAATTTGCTTCCAAATTACTTTGCATATACAAATACAAACAAAAATCATTTATCTCAACATTAGTGTTGTATGTTGGTGATATCTAAAAACCCATATAAAGTTATCAAATATGAAGCAAATATATCCAATAAAATAGTTAACATTCATATAGCATTTGCTTTATGCTAAGCACTTTTGTAATCCTGTGATCTTCACAACAACTATTGTTATCTTTACAAATCAAAAGACTGGACAGAGATAAAATAATTTGCCATAAATTACACAGTTAATACATTTCTGCAACTGAAACAGAGAATGATGGGCTTACCAAGGTGGCTTTCCCACTTCCCACTGCCATGCTGGATGCTGCCAGAGGCACCTGGATTCTTCCCAGAAAGTTCCTGGACAGAACCTGCTGAAGGGCAGGGTGGCTGGTTCCAAGATCTCCCTTTGATAATAGTTTCAGGTGCCAGGACTCAGGGAATGTTGACCATAAGGCCTGACCCCACTTTACCCCTATCCCCCAAACTGAATTGGGGAGGTACTTAGGCAAGGTATGTGTGTGTGTGGGGGGGGTCCTCACTGCTATTTTTGCTTCCCCAAGTTCTACAGGTGGGACAGAATTTGAGTTTCCTTACAGTTCTTTAGCATTCTCTTTTCTTAATCTGATCTGAGATGAGAGAGGGTAACAGAAAGACATGGGTTATATTGATCTTGTTAGCAATACCCACAAATGAGATACACTTAGGACTCCAGGGAGTGGAACATGCTGTAGAGAGGATCCCTTAATACCTTCTGGGATACCTTCCCTTTTCAGCATCTGCCTTAGTCTCTATGTAAAGCAAGCCATATTTTCTTTTCCCAATGGAGCAGAAGGGGACTTTGGACAAGATAGGCGTCAAGAAAGGGTTAGCAAAAAGTTGCTATTACCTATTTTTTTCACTCTCTTCTTTCAGAATGTGATAAATTCCTGGAATTATCCCCAATGTCTCAGGAATTTTTTCTCTCGATCTTAAAATAACTAATTGCCAAACTTCTTAATAATTGCTCTCAAAACCCTGAAAATCTGCTAAAATGTTATTTTAGCAGCTTCATAATTTTAATTAGTTAACTTTATTTCTGTAGCACCTCGTTTGGCCAGAATTGGGATCTACAGGAAAAAAGTCAGGATTTTCCCTTTATTTAAGGTGGGATTCAAGTTTAAAGAATCTTTCCCAATGGTCTTACTACAGTGTTGTTGACTACATTTTAAATATTTTCAGGTAACAAAATCTAGTTCACAGAACAAACATGACAACACAGACAAAAGTGAGATGGAAGAGGACTGGATGAAAATCTTTGCCAAAAGCCATAAAATTTCTATTTGTATAGTGCCTCACCTCCTCCAGTGTCCCAGAGATGGTGAAAAGGTGACAACAGTACCCTAATTAAGAGGAAACTATGCCAAGAATTGCAAGAACTCTGAACAGTCATCCCCAGTCAAGGAAAGTTTGTTGTGTTGAGTGTGGAGCTCCTGACCACCTGACAAACCTTCCTAAGTACCTGGGGTGTCCCAGTTATGGGACAGAAGGAGAAAAAAATGGGGGCTTACCTAGACAAGGATGGGGTGAACCAGATTCTCCCCATGTCGGTCACCAAATGTTGGGATTCAGAGGAGAATGCAAAGAGGTTCAGGTTCCAGAGTGGTATCACAAGGTGTCTCAAAAGAATTTGCTGGCTCAGATCCATCTCCAAGTTAAGGGGCAAAATTTATTATAATTGTAATGCCAATTAAAGCAGGCTAAGTTCCAAAAGAAGTTAGCAAAGAACCAGGAGCGAGAAGATAAATTTATAGGGAAAAGTAAGAGAAGCCAGGTGCTTCATGTCACTGATAAGCTAATTGTATGGCTTGGAGGTGGAGTTGAGGAGAAGTCTGGTATGCACCTTATTATTGTCTCAGAAACTTTGCTATCTGATAGCCAGCAATGTTTGTGGAACTACAGGCCTCCTGAGGCCAAGGGACCTTAGAGTTATTGCTGCATCTCCTCTATAAGTGAGGGGAAGAAATATATCATTTTTAACTACATCACTCCTAAAGCCCTATGATTATTGTTACATTGCCCCTAGAAGCTGCACCTCATCAATAGCATCTATCTCTCAAAGTTGTTGTAAAGATAAAATGAGATATTTGTAAGACACTTTGTAAACCTTAAAATGCTATAAAATGTTAGTTATTATTAGTATTTATAATGATAATAAATTCCTGTTATTCATTATGGAAAAGTTGGTTCTAGAACTCAAATTTTTTGACAAGAACTCTTTTCCATAAAGGGAAGGATTTTACTCCTAAGGACTTGAGATTGATAAAGAATAAAGAACTAGCAGAGCAGGAAGCGGAAAGAGTGGATCTGATGATAAACAGGGGTTAATCAAGTCAGTCAATATCAATTTATTAAATATGTTAAGACATACCCAGCACTATGCTAAGCTCTGGGAATAAAGAGAATAGTACAAAACAGTCTCTGCCCTCAAGGAGTTTTACAATATAATAGAATATATAATATTCCAATATAATGGAATATAATATATAATAATTATAACAATATACAGTGTATATATTACATTATAATATAATAATAATATATTACATTATAATGTAAACATTATAATGTTTACACTCCATACTACAATGGAGTGTAAAAAACTTTATTATTGTTCATGCCTTCAGTTGAAACCTTTAATGTCTATAGTGTCTTGGCAAAGATATTGGAATGGTTTGCTATTCACTTCTCCTATAGAACACACATAATGTATACAGAATGGAAGGAAGATAATCTAAGAAAAGAAGGGGTGCTAAGGTACTGAAGTCAGTAGAATTTGAGTTGTCATGAAATCAAGAAACTAAGGGGTTAATGTGAGTGGATAGAGATAGCCAGTGTACAGGTATGGAAATCAGAGACAGAACTTGTGTGCAAGAAATTACAGATAGACCAATTAGCATATATAGTGAAGAGGAAAGTGTAAGAAGTCTGGAAAGGTAGGAAAGATCCAAGTTACAAAGAGCTCCAATGACAAACTTGAATTTATACTCAATCCCAAATCCCTGGAGCTCCCTAAACAAGGAGTTGTCTGGGTCCTATGTTTTAGATAAATGATGAAATGGAATGGGGTGAGACAAGAGGCAGAGAACACAGTGAAAGACTTTTACAATAGTCCATATGAGAGGTGATAAGGACCTGGATTAAAGTTGGAGGCCACTGTGAATAGAGAGAAGCTGTATCATAGTGAAGATGTATGATTCATATGATGATGACTTAGTCTATGAATTATCCACAGCTGTGATTCTCATCCCCGACTGGTTTTTCTTATACAAACCAGCATATTTCTTGTCTGTGTCATTCTTCCTTCAGTTACTGTGTACTGAAGCATGTGCTTTTATTTTAACATTAGTCTAAACAAATTCTCATTGACTAATTTAGGGGGTTAGAGAGAAGGATTTGGTTAATTTCAAAGTAAAAAACAAATAATTTGGAGATATTCCATTCTTTGGTATTACTTTTATAATAGTGGCACTTCAATTAGAGCATTAATAACAACAGAATAGCAGGCCTGAAGAATAGTGGAGAGAACAATATTTTGACCTCTAATAAGCCCTGAATGGACCTTCTCCTAAAGAAATCAAGAGAAATTTCTTTATCAGAGAGAGCTGATTAGAAGAATGATTTTTTATGTATGTGACTAGAAATCTGTGAGTGAACACAGTTAATAGTTTACTTTTGATTATAGGCATAAACTGAAATAAAAACCCTAGATTTGAGATTCAGTATTGAAGGTAATCCTACAAGTAGCAGAAGAGAGAAAAAAATTATAATGAGAGAACTTTAATAGTGGGGGGCTTGAAATACGTGCAGACCCCATAAATTTTCTTGATTGTTGGAAATACTTAATGTGGAAGATGCTTGGGTATTAGTTTTCCAAGATACTATAGGGAAAGTGCCTTGAAGATAAAGATATGGATTTGGTTGGATATTTTGTGACTTGTTCCAATTGGTTAACTATGTGGCTATCGAAATAACTTTTTGATTGGCTACATAAAGACCTGACAACTTTAGCTAAGGCCTCCTTGTTTCAGTGTCGTCTGGGTATTGCTTGGTGATTCTCTCTCATGTCAACCTTGGTTAGGAGAATGCATCATAGGACTCTTGGAGCTGGAATCCAAGCTAGGTCAAAGAATAATTTTTAAGATTCCACCCCAGTGGAAGGATTCACTCAGTAGACATGGCTAGTAAGCCATGAACTTGGTAGGACCAAGTGTATGTATGAATTAAGCAAAGTTTGGGAACCTATGCCCCTTGAAACTAGTCTAGGGGAAAATAGATTCCAAAAAGTCTTGGTGAAAATGCTTTACATTTGTTTTTTGCTATGCTTTTGAAGTAAATATTTTTTAAAAGTCAATCATTGTTAAATGGAATTGAGGTATTAGTCACTGGCTCCTAACAAAGAAGAGGAACATAGGCAGTGGGGGTTCAAGCCAAATTCAGTAGAAAAAAAAAGATAATTTAAATTTTTTTATTTTTATTTTTTATAATAGCTTTTTATTTTTAAAATATATACCGAGATAATTTTCAATATTCACCCTTGCAAAATCTTGTATTCCAAAATTTTCTCCCTTCCTTTCCACCTTTCTCCTCTCCTTGACAGCAAGTAATCCAATATATGTTAAACATGTGAAATTCTTCTATACATATTTCTACATTTATCATGCTGCACAAGAAAAATCAGATCAAAAAGGAAAAAAATGAGAAAGAAAAAAATCAAACAAACAATAACAAAAAAGGTGAAAATAACTATTTGTGATCCACATTCAGTATCCATAGTTCTCTCCCTGGATGTAAATGGCTCTCTCCATCACATTTATTGGAATTGGTCTGAATCATTTCATTGTTGAAAAGAGCTACTTCCATCACAGTTGGTCATTACATAATCTTGTTATTGCTGTTTACAACTTTCTCTTGGTTCTGCTCACTTCACTTAGCATCAGTTCAGGTAAGTCTCTCCAGGCCTTTCTGAAATCATCCTGCTGATTGTTTCTTATAGAATAATAATATTCCATAACATTCATATATCATAACTTATTTAACCATTTCCCAACTGATGGGCATCTACTCAGTTTCCAATTCCTTACCATTACAAAAAGGGCTGCTACAAACATTTTTAGATAATTGGGTCCTTTTCCCTCTTTTAAGATCTCTGTAGAAACTCTGCCAGATCAAAGGGTATGCATAGTTTGGTAGATAACCCCTTGGGCACAGTTCCAAATTGCTCTTTAGAATGTTGGATCAGTTCACAACTCCACCAACAATGTATTAGTGTTTTAGTGAGAAAAGATATTTTCATCCATACAGGGTAATCTCATCAAATCCACAAGCATTTTATTAAGGCCTTGTTTCATATCAGGCATTTTGATAAACTCTGAGAACATAGCAAAAAAGCAAAAACAGTCCTTGTCCTAGAGGAACTCCTAGTCAAATAGGATAGATAACATGGAAATAATTGTGTCAATCCTTAACTTTTGGAGAATAATGGTTCCTAGAAAATAGCACTTAAATGTCAGAAACATGAATATTGACATATTAGATTTAGGGGATGTAGGATCTTAGATTCCTGTGACCACAAAAACTGTAATCCTTCAAGAGAAATTGTTGAAAATATACTTTTCTGCATACAATTCTTTATAACAAAACATTAATTCTATTAGTATGTGCTTTTCCCAACACAGTGACCATGAAACAATCTGTCAAATGCAATAGAGAAGAGAGGCAATGTCAGATGGAACTGGAAGGGGCAGGGATAGTATGAATGTCAGAAGAACCCTGAGGTGAAAAGGGGGAAGGATACTCTGCCGTCTCTAATCTCCCTTTCAGTTCCATGATTGAACTGTGCCTCAATGAAAAGAACATACAGGAGTGAGTCCCCAGTCCTCGTCTGAGCTCAGAATTCCCATCCATAACAATGGGAAGCAGGCAGCTCCGCTCAACATTGCCTGCTAAACTGCTCAGGCAAGGACAGCAGGGGAAATGGGACATTAACCGCTCAAGACCTTAGCAAGAGGGCAGAGGTGACCAGTTGAAACTTGGCTATTTTTCCCTTTTTTTTTTTTTTTTTTTCCAATTCCCTCATCACACATTTGAGAGGATACTTTATCACTTTCTGGAGCAGTTTCGCAAATACATTCATAAATATTTTCATCCTTTTTTTTTCAGATAGAAATTTGCCACATTATACCTTTCACTTTTTCTACTGTACATATGCTCAAATATGTGCGATTTACCAATGAGAAAGTGAAAATGAGGTTACTTGAAAGGTTGCAAATAAAAGCTTCAAGTCACAAAAAGTTAAAACGTGAATGTTGAGGATTGACTATATAGTTATCTCTTCCACATTGTAACTTTCTCTTGTGGGATTTCAATTTATTGCAGGTAAGCAAAAGAAATTAAATAGAAATTTTGGGGAAGTTTTGTGGAAGCCACAGATGACCACTGTGAAAGCCAGAATATGACAGAGCTTAGGACCAAATACTTTCTAAATTTTACAATAAAGTACTATAAACACCCTGTAAAAGAAAAAGGAAAAATTAGGACTTCTCTGGTACAAAGGGAAAGCCAAAAATTTTTATGTGGATTTCCTATATCACAAGAGTGCCATACCCTTAAACCCCATGATGTGGAAGAGTATATATAGCATAAATTGGAAGCAATATCCAATAGGAGACACAAGCACTAAGCAAAACCAGGAAAAGGGTCTTATAGAAAGAAGTATGATTTTTTTTTTGGCGAGGCAATTGGGATTAAGTGACTTGCCCAGGGTCACACAGCTAGGAAGTGTTATGTGTCTGAGACCAGATTTGAACTCAGAGTCCTCCTGACTTCAGGGCTGGTGCTCTATCCATTGCACCACCTAGCTGCCCTGAAAGAAGTATGATTTTGGCCAAGACTTGATGGAAGTGGAAATGAGATATGCAGTACAGCCAGTGAAAATGATGGAATGTGTCTTGTGCAAGCAACAAGAAGTCCATTATTGGATCATGGAATACATGGATGGGATTAAAGTGGTTGAAAAGGTTTTATGTGAAAGGTGGTGATTGTTCTCAGTCTTAAAGGATAGCAGCTGTAGAAAGGAGAGAGAAAGAAGGGCACTATACAAGACAAGTCTGCTTTGCTTATGTACATGTTCTGCTTCATGGTATATGAGTTGACTTAACTGAATACCAGATAGATAATTTTGACTATATTAAGTTAAAAAGTTTTTTTTATTTGTATAACATATGTGTGGGTAATTCCTCAACATTAACCCTTACATAGCTTTCTGTTACAAATGTCCCCCCCAACTCCCCACCCCTCCCCTAGATGGCAGGATATCTACTGCATGTTAATTATGTTAAAATACTTGACAAATCGAACATATGTATACATATTTCCAAACTTACCACTGTTGTGCAAGAAAAATCTTATCTACACAAAAGACATGTCAGATAAAGGAAACACAATGTAAGCAAACATCAATCAAGAGTATGAGAATGTTATGTTGTGGTCCACATTTCATATCCCTCTCTCTGGGTGTATATGGCTTTCTTCAGTGAACAATTGGAAGTGGTTTGAAACATTTCATTGTTGAAGTTAAAAAGGTTTTGTACAAACAAAACTAATGCAGACAAGATTAGGAGGGAAGCAATAAATTGGGAAATCATCTTTACATTTAAGGGTTCTGATAAAGGTCTCATTTCTAAAATATATAGAGAATTGTCTCATATTTACAAGAATTCAAGCCACTCTCCAATCAATAAATGGTCAAAGGATATGAACCGACAATTTTCAGATGATGAAATTAAAACCATTTCTAGTCATGTGAAAAGTTGCTCCAAATCACTATTGATCAGAGAAATGCAAATTAAGACAACTCTGAGGTACCACTACACACCTGTCAGATTGGCTAAAATGACAGGAAAAGATAATGATGAATGTTGGAGGGGATGGGGGAAAACTGGAACACTGATACATTGTTGGTGGAGCTGTGAACAGATGCAACCATTCTGGAGAGCAATTTGGAATTATGCTCAAAAAGTGATCAAACTATGCATACCCTTTGACCCAGCAGTGTTTCTATTGGGCTTATATCCCAAAGAGATCTTAAAGGAAGGAAAGGGACCCACATGTGCAAGAATGTTTGTGGCAGCCCTTTTTGTAGTGGCTAGAAACTGGAAACTGAATGGATGCCCATCAATTGGAGAGTGGCTGAATAAATTATGGCATATGAATGTTATGGAATATTATTGTTCTGTAAGAAATGACCAGCAGGACGATTTTAGAGAGGCCTGGAGAGACTTGCATGAACTGATGCTGAATGAAGTGAGCAGAGCCAGGAGATCATTATACACGGCAACAACAATACTATATGATGATCAATTCTGATGGACATGGCTCTCTTCCACAATGAAATGTTTCAAACCAGTTCCAATTGTTCAGTGAAGAAAGCCATATACACCCAGAGAGAGGGATGTGAAATGTGGACCACAACATAACATTTTCATGCTATTGATGTTTGCTTGCATTGTGTTTCCTTTCTCAGATTTTTTTTCTTGTAGATATGTTTGCTCTTGCACAGCAAGATAAGAGTGGAAATATGTATACATATATTCGACTTGTCAAATATTTTAATATAATTAACATGTAGTGGACTTCCTGCCATCTAGGGGAGGGGAGGGGGCTGGGAGGAAAATGTGTAATGGAAAGCTTTGTAAGGATCAGTGTTGAAGAACTATCCATACATATGTTATGCAAATAAAAAGCTTTAATAAAAAAATGGTATATGAGTTGAATCATATGTTAAAATGCCCAGGGAAACTAAGGAAATCCATGTTGCATATTTTTCATAAAATGAATATTCTTGTAAAGAGAATGATTAACAAGCCCACCCCTTCAATTTATCTGGTTTGTAAATGTGCATTTTCTCAAAAATTGTTTAATATTTATTAAACACCTACTCTGTACAAAGCATCACGTTAGGGCCAAAGGCAGATACTGTCTTTGCATCTCAAGCACCTGGTACATAGTAGGAACTCAAGAAATGTTTGCTGATCAATTGAAAGTAGAGAAAATCTAGTGCTAGTATAAGCCTTGAAAAAAATCTATGCAGCTAGGTTGCACAGTGGTTAGAGCATCAGCCCTGAAGTCAGAAAGACCTGAGTTCAAATCTGGTCTCAGACACTTAACATTCCCTAGCTGTGTTTCCCTGGGCAAGTCACTTACTCCCAATTGCCTCAGAAAAAAAAAAAAGCCAAATGTAAGAAAATCTATGTGGCAAGCACTCTAAATTCCAGAGGAGAAGAACAGAAGACAGTATAAGAAAAATTATTAAAATATGAACAATACTTCCTGCAGAAGGAAAAAAGGCATTTTCTCCCTTTCCTTTGAAATATGAGTTAGAAGTCCCCTGAAATTCCTATGTTGCCTAATCTTACCTCAGAATTAAAACATTAAAAAAAATTCCTGCCACTGTTTATTTCCATATCTAATTTAGAAAGATATTCCCCACCCCCAAAGGACAATTTTAGCTAATTAATTAGATTTTTTCTTCTCAAGGTTTTATAAAGCATTTTGCATTTTTTGCCAGTATTGTCATAGCAGTATCTTGTCACTCTATTATACAGACATATTAATGACATTTTAAGGGTTTTTTGTTATTTTTTTCTTTTTATACTCCTTGATAAAATTGTCACAAGTCTTTTGAAGCCTCACCTCAATCTGTATTGTTCTTGTTTTTCTGAGAAAGTAATTTTTATCAGTTGGACACAGGGTTGTGTGAAAATCAAAGCAAGAAGCTATCTATAGCTGTAGCTAGCATTTTAAAAAGGTGTCAAGATAACTGTGTTCTGCCTGGGCACTGAGTGTGAAGTAAGTTAATGGAAATTGTTTTCTAGTTGAAAATATAGACTAGTCTGGGCCCCATTTCCTGAAGGACAAGTAACTTCCTCTCCCCAGGATTCTTCAGTACCCTTAAGGGCATTAGGGAGTGTCTAGGTTCTCTGCCAAGAGTTCCAGCCCCCAGTGGTGGTATTCTTTCAAGTGTGTTTGGAGGGTGTAAGGAAGTGGGGATCAGGGCATGTGGGCGTGATATCCTGTACTGAGTTCCATTTATCTTTTTAACAAGTTAACTTTTTACAAAGGAATAATTAAAAAGTATAATCAAATATATCCAAATATTCTCCACCCTGGGGTTTACTTCCCTCCCTACCCCTTCCAACATCACCTTAGTTTCTGGGGAGGGGAAGGGAATTAAAATCCTAGTTAGCTCAATTCATTTAGATTAGAGCTCATAGTCCCAATTCCCAAGCCAGGTTTTAGGATTTAGCCTTGGGTACCCTGATTCTCTCAGCTTCCCGGACAGGCTGGCTGCTTGCATCATTTCTCCTCGAGTCTTGCCTCCAAGGTCACCATATTTTGAATTCCGAGTCTGGCCGGTAATCACCTCCCAACACTTAAAACTGAGAAGGAAAGCACAATAGAAACAAACATCACTAGCTCATTTCTGAGGTGGGGAGCCAGGGAATAAATAAGGAAGCCCTTCACCTCAGTTCTCAGTGCACAAGCTAGGGGTGAACTTCAATCTTCACCCTCTAGACCCAGCAAATAAGAGTGACAGAAAAGAGAGGGACCATCTGAGTCTTTTACAGACCTAGGAAACCAATCAAAGAAGGCTACCTGTGTGATAGAAGTGTCAGAGACCTCCAGGTTAGGCAATCTGGGAATGCCCAGGTAAGCCTCATTATACTACTACGTAGGACCAAGGAATATTTCAGAAAGCTGTTAAATCATTGGTTAGGTGGCTTAAATGTTTCCATCCAAAAAAGGTTCAAAAAAGTGAATATAAATGTCAATGAGTGTTTATTAAATATTTACTTTATTAAATATAAATAAATACCATGTGCTATTGAGGTATTTCCCAGTCTGGAGAGAATTGACCTCCTAGAAGGGTTTTATCTACTAATAGTCAACAAAATTGGAGATCAAATAAAGTGAGTAGCCAAACTAAAAAGAAAAGAAACTTATTTGTGTACTTGCTATCTCCTAGCAGCTTTGGGGCTTCAATCTTAGCTTATATTGAATTCCGGCATAGATATTACCTTATATAGTTTTATCAGACCCACTTAGAGTAACATTTGAACGAGCCATTAGAATCCATTCTGTTCCTAATAGGAAGTTGGTCTGGAGAGTACCCAATTTGGGCACATTTGTAAGGTCCATTATTGATAGCCAGGACCTCATGATTTTTAAGCTAAGAAAGATGGAGGTGATTAATCAGGTTTTATGTAGTCAGAATTCAGCATAGTTCAGTGAAACCACACAATCCCTTACCAAAAATGTTTTTCCTCCATAGTACCAGCACTGTTCTAAATTGTGGGATACAAATAGACAGTTCACACCCTCAAGGAGCATACATTCTAATGGGGAAGACAATACTTAAAGGAGATCTAGAAAGGGAATATCCTGCACAGGGGCAGAGTAGCTGGTGAAAGGGAGGGCTTAAGTGAAGCAAATGACTTAAGCCTTTATTTATTAGTTAAATATTTTGTTGCTTACCTATTTGCAAGACTTTAGAAAATATAAAGAAATATGAGATATGATCACTGCCCTCATGGAACTTGTTGTCAACTTGGAGGATAGGATATATAGGATACATATAATCATAGCACCAAAAAAACAGATTAGGAGTAAACAAAAAGCTGTGAAAAGACTGGGAGGGAGAAGGATATTACTAAATTGGTGAAATCGGGGAAGATCTATATGAGGTGATATTTAAGTTGGCCTTTTAAAAGTGTGGAATTTGGGGGCAGCAAGATGGTGTAGTGGATAAATCACCAGCCCTGAAATCAGGAGGACCTGAGTTCAAATCCAGCCTCAGGCACTTAATACTTCCTAGCTGTATGACCCTGGGCAAGTCACTTAATCCCACTTGCCTCAGCAAAAAAAAATAAATAAATAAAATAAAGTGTGGAATTTAATAGACTAAGCAAAGGAAGGAAGGAAGGCATTGTTAGTAAACAAAACCAAAGAGGTATAGAAATGTGGGGTCCATACTGGAGCCAATAAGAAGTCCAGTTTATCTAGAATATAGGTTACCTAGAGAAAAGCAACAGTGGAAAATAGGACTGGAAAAGTAGAGTGTGTCATCCTACTCAGTATTGTGGATCACTGTTAAAGCCAGGCAGAATATTTCAAATTTTATTCAATAAGCATTCGGCATTTGAAGTCTTGGAGAATAGTTATAGGATTGTATTTATGCATAAAGAAAGTTAGTTTGGCAATGACATGAAAGATGGAGGAAGGTAAGAAAGTACATTGAGAAGACATATTAAGAAGTTATTACAGTATTCCATGAGGGAGATGCTCCATTAATGATTGGCATTTATATAATACCTTAAGGTCTGCGAAATGCTTGACATAATGGTCTCCATTTGAATCTCACAAGCTTGTGAGGTAGGTACAGATATCATTCTTACTTTGCATGAGGAAAAGGAGCTTCAGATGTAGTACGAGATTTGCCCAGAGTCACACAGATAGTCTCAGAGATGGGATCTGAAGATTCAGAAATTCAAATACCTGTTGCCAGGTCTTCCTCACTACAAGATCAGCATTTTGTTTCAGGCTGTCTCTATGTGTCCTCTCATTATAACAGCCTTGGAATAACTGTTCTTTGTGTTCTTCCCCAAGGTCCTAGGCTGCAGAAGCAGAATAGCAGAATGTCATGGAAGACAGTGAAGGAGAGTGCTTCATGAAGGCACAAATACTTAATACTGAGAGATGGCGGGTGTCTGTAAACCAATAAACATTTATAGAATTTCATTATGAATAAGTTACGAGTGACTTTTGAGAAGGTGGTTGCATTATCATGGTTGGGGCAGAAGCTCTATCCAAGGAGTTAAGGAGAAAATGGATTATGAAGAAGTCAGTGAATACAGCTATTTTTACTAGAAATAGGATGATTTCTGGAAAAATGACTGTTAGATTCAGAGTGCAGATTAAAGCATAATTTCTTCTAAAGAAAAAAGAAGAAAAGAAAAGAAAGAGAGAAAGTCACAGGTCTTTGGAAATGGACTTTTAAAAAGATGTTGTCCAATGGTGGATTAAAGAAACTCTAATTATATATATATATTATAATATATATATATATATTATAATATATATATATATAATTATAATTATACCACACAATTATAATTAATTATAAAAATTCCAGAATCCAGCTACATTCTAGCCTGAAAAATTATTAAAAAGACTTGAAGATTAATGAAAGTAAAACTCATGAAGTTGAGAGTCAATAGCACTTATTTTAGTAATAAATATAATGACTATCATATATGTAAAAACTTAGATGTAAGTACTCAAAGGGATTCAATCAAGTGATTTAACCCTAGATAATGGCATTCTTTAAAAATAACTATCCATATTTAAAACCCCAAAAAAACATAGATTCATGGACATGTTTATAGTATACTTTTCTGCCCCTCCCCAAACAAATAACCAGGAGAAAGATTGTAAAAGTAAAATATGTCCAACTATATATATACATATATATATATATGCATATATATATAAAAGAGAAATATGCTAGTAAGAGAAGGGAGAGAGAGAGAGAGAGAGAGAGAGAGAGAGAGAGAGAGAGAGAGAGAGAGAGAACTTGAGTGGGTAGGAAGGTTCAGAGAAAATTTATTTTTAGATAAAAGAGATCCAAGAATATTTGTAGACAGCAAACTGAGAAGGAAATGCTGACTGCAACACAAAATTTAACATTTAAGTAAAGAAATTGTCATTTAATGAGAAGAGAGAAATTTCTTCCTCTGTGACAGAAAAGAAGGAACAGATAGTTGATGGTATACAATAATGCCATGAGATAAGACAAGAGGAAAGTTGAGAGGGTAGAAGAAGTCTACATGACAGATGGTCTTGCTCTTCTAAATGAAGTAGGAGGTAATGCCATTTACACTGAGAAGAGAAGGAAAAGTTCAAAATAACTATTGAAGGATAATTTACAACTAACCTAGCCAAATATATATAATAGAGACAGCTCCACTGAGCAGAAAAGGAAATAATGAATCCTTCACTTAATTTTGTTCTTGCTTATAGTCATTTGTATGTCAATCCAAAGAAGTTTTGGATTGAAAAATAATAGGTAGCATTTATATAGCACTTAAAGCTTTGCAAATATTCTTTAAGTATGTTATGTCATTTGATCTTCCCAGCAATCTATGTTATTGGTACTATTATTAGCATCATTTTACAGATGAAGAAATTATCATTTACAGATGTAAGAAGATCACACATTAATTAAATGTTTGGCTAGATTTGAACTCAGGTTTTCCTCACTGCAACTTTAACATTCTATCCACCTGGCTGCCTATGAAGAAAGCTTCAAAACCTAATTCCTCCACAGCTCTTGTGGGGCTCTTTGGCAGAACCCCTGAAACAGGTTTAGGAACAGAGGTTAATTAGGAATTACAAGGAATATCCAGCCTTATTCAGATAGTTGTCTGAGATAATGATTTTAAATTTGACCCCAGATAGAGGCATTTAAAAGAAAATACATTATCATTGTTTGACTCTTATTCCTTTGTCCAAGTAGGTCTGATGGCTCACGATCTTATCATTGATTGAAGAGCTATTAGCCTAGTTTTATTAGGAAAGATTTTCCTAGTCACTGTGCTGAAGCAATCTGCAGCCAAGATGGCCAGCAGGTGACCCTGAGAAAATTAAATCAGAGAAAGCAGCAGAGATGGAGACTAGATGCTTAATTGGAAACAGGTGAGATATTATTCTCACAAGGGAACAGTTGATGCAGGATTCTCAGTAGACAGCAGTCTCTAGCAGAAATCATTCTCCAGTGGAGAGCAAGCTTCAGAAAGATAGTGTAATTAAATCACCAGAAGAAATTAACAGTTCCACATCTTGAGAAGCCTGAGTTGTCTGTAAGTTCTCAACACATGTCCTGTATGCTTGTCCATTCTTCTCACTAATGGAGTGTATATTTGGGGGAGAGAGTACTCCAGACTTAATGACTGATTGCTTTTTTCCTTCTGTTTCATTAATTACTTTTGCTTTGAGCTAATGGCATCCTTCTGCCTACTAGTAAAAGTAAATATTTCCTTGGGAGTTCGTAAACTATTTTTTTTTTTAGTGGATACAGACCCACCAAGTACCCAGATCTGGAATTGCTTTTCTGGGGAACTCATGGAAGAGGCATTTGAGAAACAGTTAACCAAAAATGAATAAAAAGATTCCCAAGCACAACTGAGGGCCCAGCTGAGTTTCAGTAGCATGTAATGCATCCAACTGACATGTTTTTGGTCCCATTTTCCCAGTAATGATCTCAAGGCAGGAAGTAGGAGTAGAGAAAGTAAACAAAAGGGTTTACTTCTCCTTCCCTAGACTAAGTAAGGTAGAAAGACAAGGTCAGCAAAGGATTCCAGAATATAAAGTAAAAGCTTATTTTAAAAAGGCTGTATGGAACAAAATTTGCTGCCAAATAGAGAAGGCAGGAGAGGAGCAGAGGAAATTGTGTCACTTCCCCATCTCAGGGAACCCTGAGACTATCACCGGGGACCTGAGACTATCAGCTATTCCTTCTATTCCCATGTCCTTCACCTCAAAATTAGATCTGCCTAAAACTCTCCCAAATACAATTAGAGTTGTCAGCTATTTTGTCTGTCAGCCTTGCTCTGTGTCCCTGTCTGTCCCTTTGCTTCTGCAAATCTATGTTCTTAGATGGAAGTAATGTCCACTAACCATATTCTCTCTGTGCTGAGAGATCTGAGTGCTCCTGCCTGCCTTGTCTCAGCTTTCTCAAAATGAAACCTCTTCCCATTGGCCCGTTGGGCCAATCCTTACATTTTTAGCAATAATGAGGAATATGAATCCTCCATCTCTCTCTAACTGACTTTGATAACACAGGGAGCTTAGGCCCTCACCCGTATCTAACTCCACTTCAAAGGAAAAATTAATGGATGGTAAGTGGGGGAAAATATTCCAGGTATAAGAAATATGAGGGATGAGAAATGAGAAACTACCAGCATATTAGGAATATGGCAAATAGTCTAGTTTGATTGAAGTGTGACTAGTGAGAAAATTGACCCAGAGGGGATTTTGATTTGCTTGTGGTCACATGGACAAATCAATTATTGACAAAGTCAGGACTCCATCTGATGTCTTGCTTCCAGAGCTCAAGTCCCTAAGCTCAAAATACTTTTATTTATCTGAGAAATAAGAGAGGAAGAAGCTTATTTTCACTATAAGGAAGTAGAGTTATAAACAACAAACTCAGTCGGTGGGAGATTGGTGCCTCTGTCTTGATCAGGCAGGTAGAGAAGATAGAAGAGAAGAGAAAGTTATCATCGATTATTTCCCAAAATATGCTTTCTTCTTAAGAAGAAGGAAAAAAGAAAGAAAGTAAAATGGGAATAAGGCCATCAAGACAAATGGTGTTCTAAAACTGTAACTGGATCAACTATTTAATTCACTGTTTCTCTTTCCTACCAATTTTCTTGATCTGTTGTTTGCTGAAAATACACTCTACCAATCCACTTACTTTCCTAATGATTGCAACTCAGAGCCTATCACATAATACATCACACAAGGGAAGGGACTTCTTGAAAATTATTGATTCTCATTGTCCACTTATGTTCTAGCAATTAATTAGTTGATTTTAATTGCTGGATTTATTATCCTCAAATATTTGTTGAGCACTACTATTCAACAATGATATTCTTTATTAAGTACCCATTAACACAAAATATTGTCCCTCATGGGAAAAGTATAAAGATAAATTAGAGGATTCCTGCCCACATAGAGTTTGTGTTCTAACCAAGGTCGGTCCCTTGCTCTATTGTTGCTCCTCTTCATGTTCTGTAGAGGAGCTTTGGAACCAGGGAGAGAAGGAGGTAGTATGACAAGAGATGACTTAACAAAGCTATAGCTGAGGAGTTGTAGTTTGTCCTTTGTTCTGGAAGAGGACCACAACATCGGGGAGATGATTCCAGTGAATTGGATTGGAGTGAGGGAGGGCTGGGCAAGGTCACCTGCTTGACTTTTCCTCCAGACTCATCTGGGTCCAGTGGCAAGATACAGATCAGTATGACAGGAGATGGCCCTGGATGCAGTGGGAGACCTGGACCTTTCTAACTTAGGTCTTCAACAAGTCTCAGTTTGACTAACGCTGCACCCAAAGTGATTAAAACTAGCTAACAACTGAGGCAAAGAATCTCTTTAGCCTAGTCCCCAAAAATCTAAATAAATAAATGAATGAATGAGGGGTGTTAGAGAAAGGGCCACTAGGACTGAAAATGGTCCCTTGCTCCTTACTAGGGCTGGTGTGGACCTTACTCCCCTTGTTCTGTGAAGGGCTGGACCAGAAGGGGTCTGAAGTACAAACAGCTGACACTGGGGGATGCACCATCTCTTCTGAGGTAAATTCTTACCAGACTCACCTTCTATGACTTCCTATGCTCTTTGATATGAAAGTCCAAAGTTCCTCTAGTTTCTGCATCACAATCTAAAGGCTGGTCCCGCTGGCAGCATTAGCTAAAATCAAGGAGACACTCATTTGCCTGATCACAAAGGGCATATAGTTAACTAGATTTGAACTGCATTTCTTAAAACTGCTAGGTCTAAATAGATCTGTATCTGAAGCTTCTAGAAGACTATTTCAGTAATTTTTAAAATCTTACTCAACTCTTCATGACCCCCATTTGGGCTTTTCTTGGCAGAGATACTGAAGTGGATTGCTATTCCCTTCTCCAGCTCATTTTACAAATGAGGAAACTGAGGCAAATAAGTGACTTGCTTAGGGTCACGGATAGAAACTGTCTAAGGTCATATTTGAATTCAGGAAGAATCTTCCATACTCCATGACCATCACTCTATCCACAGTGCGTTCTAGGAAAATAACTTGTTCCCAACTACTTGGTAGTTGTATTTTTCTAAGTAGGCATTGTTCTCTTGATAATATATGCTGTATATTTTCTTATCTATTCAATGCTACTGTCCTATAAACTATAACTACCTAGCACAGAGGTCTGGCCTGATTCCCAAATCATCTTTTGGAAGGATCAAGAAGATCAAAATTCTGAATTTTGAAGAGAAACCCAGAATTTGGGAGCCATTTTTTTTCTAGTTTCATTTCACTTTTCTAATGAAAGGAGCATTGTTTTGGAGTCAAAGAACTTGGATGAAAATTTTTCCTCTGCCACTTATTACATATACAGCTGTGGCCAAATTATAGCCTTTTTGGACCTGTTCTTCATCCTTGGACTAAAGCAATCAGCAGTTCCATCTAACTAAATCTATAATCCTGAGTCAGGTAAAGATAAGGCAGGTTCCATCTTTGTCTTATCAGGATAATCTCTCATAAAAGTATGGTTTCAGTTGGCAGCCATGACATATGGCATGAACTAGCTCTCAGGAAACTTTCAAATAAAAGGATCATGACCAAAGTGTCCTAGATTACTCTTTACTAAAAAAGAATTTTGATTTGGCTTAGGGCAGCAGCATTCAAATGATGTTTCTTATAAGCCCCCCCCTTTTTTTCCCTGAGGCAACTGAGGTTAAGTGACTTGCCCAGGGTCACACAGCTAGGGAATGTTAAGTGTCTGAGGCCAGATTTGAACTCAGGTCCTCCTGACTTCAGGGCTGGTGCTCTATCCTGTGCCACCTAGCTGCCCCCCTGTAAAACCCTTGTAAGACTGAACATCCATAGAAAATGATGGGCAAAGCTCATCTTTTTTTTTTCTGAACTGCCTCCACACATAAAGCAATGAAACAAACTTAGGCCAGTTCATGTTTGCCCAAGTGGTATTATTAATCCTTCATTTTCCAAGAGGACCAATGTCATCTGGAGGAGGATGTCTTGACTTGCAAGTGAATTGGATGTGAGACAAGGTTGTACAAAGTCAACAACCTCAATCTCTCTTCCAGAGCTGTCAGAATCCAGAGGGAAGACAGGAGTCAAAGAAACTGGTGATGGCCCCCGTTTGCCCTTGTGGTCCCCAGCTCAGGCATTAGAATGGCAGCAGAATGTTAGAGTCTGTGGAAGAGCTGGTATGTAAGGAAATGATGGAACCTGGGAGGAGAGGAGTTAGAGAGTGGAGGAAAAATAAGAGAAGGACCCAGACCCACCTGTATGTAAGTTATTTAATAGTATATGAATGATTCAGTGACAATAAAGTCAGCTTTCTCATTAAGCATTGCTTCTCTTTCTGGGTAGTCAGGAAAGTGATAATTAAAGACATTGTCCACTTTAAAGCAGTGAAAAATTGCTGAAGTGGACAACTGTAAATGCGCCCAGTTGACTTGTTCAATCCATAGCATGACAATCACCTCCAAAGGAATTTCATGGAAGGCATCTTGCTTTATTCTCATAGTCTTATCTGTGTGTAGCCACATTTTTTTGGTCCTCACTAGCCCAATTTGTGCTCCCATTCTTTGGCTGGATTTCCAGAGGGCTAAAACTCTCAAAGTTCTAGAGTTAATCCTGAGAAGCTGGCTCATGACACTGTCACTGGTGAGTTTATACCATCATTCTCCCTATTGATCAACATCCAGTCTTCAATTCACTTTTTTAGAAAAATTTAGTAAGAGCAGTTGGTACATAACATTTGTCTTCCAAATCCTGGAAATATTATTTCCCTTTTAACCAAAAAATTTACCAAAAAAAATTTATAAAAAATTTGAAAAAAATTCTCCAAAATAGTGGGAGCAAACTTAAAATCTAAGGGAGTGACATACACATGTAGTGAATATTTGTGATAAAGAACATCCTAGCATAATGCCTAACACATAGTGGTCACTTAATGCTTGCATAGTCCCACATGCATAAACAAATGAAGGAATGAATTTACTGAGTAGATTTCAGGAAGTCTCTTCACTGAGCAACTATCCTTAGTGATTTGACATTTAAAATTGAAGGCCTTCCACATGATAACCAGGTCCTCTCTTTTTGACTGAGAATCCATGATATCTAAAGCAGTCATAATCTTGGGAAAAGGCCATAATTTAAGAATCAGGAGATCAGGTTTCTCATTTCAGCTCTGCTGGCAATTCATTATGTGACCTTGGGCAGTTCAATTAAATTGCTCTTCCTCTGTTTCTTCATCTGGCAAAAGAAGATTGTAATACTGTTCTCCTTGGAGAACAGCTTAGAAGCAGCTGGTGGCAGAGTAGATAGCCTGCTGGAGTCAGGAAGACCTGACTTACTAGCTATGCGATCCTGGACACGCCATGTTACTACTGCCTCAGTTTCTCCAACTGTAAAATGGGAATAATAACACCCACTTTGCAGGGTTATTGTGAGGATCAAATGAGACATTTGTAAAAAGTGCTTAGCACCGTGCCTGGCATATAGTAGGTGCTATATAAATGCTTATTCCTTTTGGTTTTCCCCTTCTTTAGCTTAGGATTGTTGTGAGATTTGGATGAGAAAAATGGACTTGGAAAGATTAGCAGCACTATCTCAGTGTAAGATACTAATATTTTATTCTTTGTTACTTAGAATGGCTCTCTGGGGAGGAATATATCTGGAAATGAAGATAATATAAAACCAAAAGATATAAATAATTCTTTTCCAAAGCTATTAGACTTGGTTAAGCAGAAAAATCTTTGTGTTTGTAGGAAGGGAAAAGAATAAACATTTATATGGTGCCTACTTTCTGTCAGGAATTGTGCTAAGTGTTTTTCAAATATTATCTCATTTGATCCTCACAATAATCCTTCAAGGTATGTACTGATGTTATTCCCATTTTAAAATTAAGGAAACTGAGATAAACAGAGATTAAATAACTTACCTAAAGTCATACAACTAGTAAGTGTCAGAGGGTAGATTTGGACTCCGTTCTAAAACCCATAGTTGATCTTGATATTTCCAAGGAGACACACCAGTAGAAACCATCTCAGAAGAAAGAGCAGGGTCTGTTATTGGTTTTGCTGGTTACCTCTGTTTGTCCTTGATTGTTTTCTTCATTTTTAAATAGGAGCATCTAGGAGGTGCAGTTGGTAGAGTATCTAGCTTGAGGTCAGGAAGACTGAATTTCAAATCTAGCCCAATACACTAGCTGTGTGATCCTGAGCAAGACATTTAATCCTGTTTGCCTCAGTTTTCTCATCTATAAAATAAACTGGAGAAGGAAATGACACACATTTCCAGTATCTTTACCAAGAAAATCTTGAATGGGGACATGAAGAATTGGACATACCTCAACAACATCCTTAAATAGCTTTAAGTGCTTCTGTGAATAACACTCTGGTTTCTTGGCTCTTAAAGCTAAATTACTTCTTTGATGAAATGAGATATCTTTCCCACTTCCCATAAGTATCAATCAATACTACTTGAAATCCACCTACTCAGGTATTCTCCCATCTTCCAAATATCTCCCAGCTAACAACCAAAGAAACCTTTTGGTGCTTTCTTCAGGATGTTTTGGAATTAGATCAGATTGATTTACTGCCCTATGGTTTATGGGGGAAAAAAGAAAGAAAGAATTATGCCAATTCCTAAAGAAGAGGACAAAGATGGAAAGGCATACATGGTGAGTATCTATATTCCTGAGGCATTAAATACCAGTGGGTAGCAGCTTGAAATAGATGAGATCTACCTTTGGTAAGGCACCCAAGGCAAAATTCTTCATGCTTTGTCAGCACTAAAACTAGAATTTTTTTTCTTTTTTCTTTTTTCTTTCTTTCTTTTTTTATTTTATTTTTATTTTTTATTTATTAAAGCTTTTTTTTCAAAACATATGCACAGGTAATTTTTCATCATTGACCCTTGCAAAGCTTTCTGTTATGAATTTTTCCCTCCTTCCCCCACCCCTTCCCCTAGATGGCAGGAAGTCTAATACATGTTAATTATGTTAAAATACTCGACAAATCGAATACATGTATACATATTTTTACAGTTATCTTGCTGTACAAGAAAAATTGGATATATAAGAAAAAAATCTGAGAAGAAAAACATAATGCAAGCAAACATCAATAGAGAGTGTGAAAATGCTATGTTGCGGTCCAGACTCAGATCCCACAGGCCTCTCTCTGAGTGTATATGGCTTTCTTCATCACTGAACAATTGGAACTGGTTTGAGACATTTCATTGTGGAAGAGAGTCATGTCCATCAGAATTGATCATCATATAGTATTGTTGTTGCCGTGTATAATGATCTCCTGGTTCTGCTCATTTCACTCAGCATCAGTTCATGCAAGTCTCTCTGAAATCATCCTACTGGTTGTTTCTTACAGAACAATAATATTCCATAACATTCATATACCATAATTTGTTCAGCCATTCTCCAATTGATGGGCATCCATTCAGTTTCTAAAACGAGAAATTGTTGAGGAAGATTCTATTTGCATTTGCCATGATATCTCCCCCAAAGTCAGAGAAAATGATCCTGCTTATTTGGGAACACTATCTATAAAAATAATTAGAGGAAACTTTTCTGCTAGGCTCTCCATTCTAAGTGGAACACCATTATGAAAATGTAAAGTAGATGGAGACTTCTGCTCTCTAGTCACAAAGATTAAATTTCAACTCACAAAGGAAGTTGCTTTTACCTTTGTTGGACTGGGAAACTGACTCAAGTCATATGAAAACTGACTCAAGACTTAGGAAAACTTAAGACCTTACTGATGGTGAAGTAATGTGAAGGGAAATCCCAAAAATTATCCCAAAATGAAAAATATCCTGTCTACCCACCAGCAAAAGATGTCAGCCTTGACAATCTGGGTCCTTTACTAGGACTATAATAGGTAATTTCTTTCCAAAGCCTGGTGGTATCTTTGTAAATCCAGAGAAACCAGGAGTTTTACACTAGAACAATATTACAGAGCTATTGCTTTCTTTCTACTCTTCCCATATGCCAATTTATTTTAAAGGAGCAGAAATCTGGCTTTATTCATCTGGGAGTGGTTCATAGATTTGTTGTTGTCCATACATCTCAATGGTGTCCTACTCTTCATGACCCCATTCAGTGTTTTCTTAGTAAAGATACTGGAATGATTTGCTGTTTCTTTCTCCAGCTCATTTTACAGATAAGGAAACAGAGACAAACAGGGTTAAGTGACTTCCTCAGGGATACACAGCTAGGAAGTGTCTGAGATCAGATTTGAACTCAAGAAGATGAGTGTTCTTGACTCTAGGACCAGCATTCTATCCACTGCTCCACTTACCTGACCTGAGGTAGAGATAAAGATAGAGAAACTGTGATAAGCAAAACCTTGAAACATTTTCTTCCATTCCTCTTCTCTAGTTCCCAATTATCTCTTTTATTTCCCTACTTTAGATGGATTGGAGTTCTTGATTCTATAGTCAATTGTTCCCAGACACTACCTTTTACTTCCTTCCCTTTTCCCATTACTATATATCTTTTGAAGATCCAGGACATTAAATGGCAAGGATGAATATACTCAGAGAAACAATCACAGCAGTACTTGGGAATAGAAAATAGGAGAAATTAAGTAGAGTCAGCAATTTAGATGAATAATTTGCTTCTTCCTCAACACTATATTCAGAGAAACTCATTAAACACTCCACAAATAAGTTAACCCATGGACAAAACATGCTCACCAATCCTATACTTTAACTGTGCATTTCACTTCTATTTTATTATTGTTATTTCACAAAAGCTGTTCATAGAGTACGTTTGTAAAACAATCCATTGTTTGTAAATGAGAAGGTAATGGGAGAACCCTCTCCTGGTCACAGAATCACACCATCTTGGATCTAGAGTTGGAAGGAAGCTCAGAGTGATCTAATCTAACTCCCTGATTTTACACATGAGGAAACTGGGAACTAAAGAGGTTAAGCTATTTGTCCAAGATCACATAGGCAGTAAGCATTAAAAGAGAAAATTTTGAACCCCAATGCTCTAACTCCAGAGTCAGTGAAATAATATTTATTCTCTGTAGCTTTAGAAGTATTTTGAATTATATTTTGACTATTCACATTTATTACAAAAGCCCTTCTGCTTTCTGTTTTATATTATGCATTCTGAGAAAATTTTAGAAAATCCAGTGCTTAGCACAGTACCTATCACATAGGAGCTTAATAAATATTTATCATAATAGGAATTTAATGTTAATTTATTTTTTCTTCAGCAATTGGGATTAAAGACTTGCCCAGAGAAACACAGCAAGGAAGTGTTAAGTGTCTGAAAGCTTGGATCATAACTGAAAAAGGAAGCCAGCCTTAGTATCTAGGCCTGAATAGGAATACTGTGGAATGATATTTCCCCAGACTAAAGGTAGATAGAATTTTCTATGTAGTCTTGTCTAGAGACAAAGATCTGTACTTTAGGTACCTTCTAATTCTGTGTCATTTGGAATAGTCTACTAGAGCAGTCTCCTTAATGACCCTCATCTCTTAAAACAGTCATCGCATTCTTGTTCAACAGTTAAATATAAAGTCCTTGAAGGCTTTCCTTCCTGTCTGTGTCTCCAACACCTAAAGCACTGCCTTGAAAAGAACATGCCTTTAATAAATATTTATGAATGGAATGAAAGTAAGGAACAGATTGATCTTGGTCCAGTTTGTCCCATTTCCATGGGTTTTAGCTGTGACAAGAGACATGAAAATGAATGGGCATTAGGGGTTTGAGGAGGAGGCCAGAGGAAGTCCATTGAGGTTAAGGCAGTAGGGCGATATATTCTGATGATGTTTCCAATAGTATTCTGAAGCAATGCTAAAGAAGACAGTGCTATCTCCAACAACTAACCCACTGAGGAAAAAAGATCCTGGTGTTCCAGTTTGATTTATTAACAAAAGTATGACATAACAAGTTTCAATACAAAAACCTTATGGACCAAAATACCAATTTGTTCTCTCTGGGTTTTCTTCTGGCAGTTTCTTAGGGATTCATAAGTTTTCAGATGATTCTATTTTTCGGGTTATGTGTTTATATAGAGATGAAGAAATTGCCACAATTTTTCATGGCAATAATTTATAGGGAATTGATAAAAGGAGTATACAGATTAACTTAATGAGCAGCCTTTATGAGTAACTTTATGAGAAATAATGAACAGCAAGCCTTTATTCTATACTTTAATTTTATTTCACTTTATTAAATGTGAGCATGTCCCTTAATACCTTCTAACAGATAGATTTCACTGATGGGGGCTTATGTTGTACTGAAATGGATTGTTCAACTTCTTTATTATAACCTATAAAGGAACCTAAAGACATTTTTATCCTATTTACCCCTTTTTCCTCTCATTTGAAGAAATATTGAAAAGATACTATGCTAAAAGTGGAGTTTGGTCTGATAGGGGAAGTATATTTTGGGGCAAAAGCAGATTTTGGGGTAGCACTATGTAGTCATCTTCTTGGTCTACATCAATCAATAAAGATTTATTAAGTACCTACTATATATCAGTCACTGTGTTAAGCACTGGATTCTTTCAGATTCTCTCAAAATATCAAATTCCTGACTTTAGCCCTGAAGAAGTAATGACACAATATTTTTTTAAAATTATTTTTTATTTTTATTTTTGTTTTTTATTTATTTTTTTAATTAAAACTTTTTATTTGCAAAACATATGTATGGGTAATTCTTCAACATTAACTCTTACAAAACTTTCTGTTACAAATTTTTCCCCCGTACTCCCACCCCTCCCCTAGATGGCAGGAAATCCACTACATGTTAATCATGTTAAAATACTTGACAAATCGAATATATGTATACACATTTCTACACTTATCATTGTTGTGCAAGAAAAATCATATCTACAAGAAAGAAAAATCAGATAAAGGAAACACAATGCAAGCAAACATCAATAGAGAGTATGAGAATGTTATGTTGTGGTCCACATTTCATATCCCTCTCTCGGGGTGTATATGGCTTTCTTCACTGAACAATTTGAACTGGTTTGAAACATTTCATTGTTGAAGAGAGCCAATGACACAATATCTTAATCACTGATAGCTATGGAAAGAGGAATCATGTTGGAAAAATGGTGATAGATCCTGAGTTCCCCAACTTTCTCCCAAAAGAAGAAAATTTCTGAGCATTCTGATCCTGATTGGAAGAAAAGGGGAATTCTCTTGAGTCATACCAACCTCAGGTTTTTCCTCATAGTTAACCCCTACTTCAAACATAAGATAATGGCACTAATTTATTTCTCTCCCCTCCAGCCACTGAATAGGTCTGGAAGACCTAGGTCATTTATGTTTTTAGAGAATTACATCCACTTCATTCACAAGGTAAGAGTAAAGCTGAGTAGAGAAATAATGACATTAGGAGACTATGAATAACGAATGCTTCTTCCTACATACAGTCATAGAGGAAGGGGTCTGAGCCTAAGACCCAGTTCTTGTAACTCCTAAGTTCAAGATGTCTATAGACTGCATTTAGGCTACCTAAAACTTAAAGGGCCAAAGGACCCACAGCTTATGTAGCAATGGTTATTAGTATATTTTATTTAACCTTTTTGGTTCTGTAAGTATAAGTTAAAAAAAAACTGTATATGATTAAGCCAGGATATAATCGACTCTGTTATGATAATTTCATGTCATTAGGGTTGCAGAATCATCTGTTAAACTACTATGTTATGACCTGAATAGATTTAACTAACTAAATTTTCTAACTCTCTATATATCATACCATGAGATAAGATGAATATTACCAAATAGAAAAGGGGCAGGTTTGTGTAAAGGCTGCCAGTTCTCTGGGAATCCCAAAGAACTTGATGTTCTCCTTAAGTACTCTCCAGTCAAATTAAATCAATAAGCATTTATCAGGTGACCAAAATGTCCTCAATTGTGGGCTAGGTACACAAAGGAAAGTAAAAACTATTCATGATTTCAAAGATTCAAGTTTGATGAGGGAGACAGCCTGAAACCAACTATAAATTGGGGTTAATCTCAGAGATAAGACATCAGCATTAAGGGGATCAGGAAAGGCTGATTTTAGCTGATATTTGAATGATGGGGGATGAGAAGGGAGAGAATTCCAGTTGTGGGGAACAGTTAATGAAAATGCACCCTGGAGTAAGAGTGTGGTATGTAAGGAGAAGTAGGAAGGTAAGTATCACTGGATCTTAGAATACGTGCAAATAAATTGTAGGAAGACTGGAAAGGGATAGAGGCTGGGACCCTGCTGAACTTTCCCAATAGCCTCTAAGCTATTTTAAAATAAAACCTCAAATAAAATGTTGGAACAACAAAATGTCAGAAGGAGACATTTCCCAGCCTCTAGGACAACTTAGAAGGTCTGCAGGAGTGGTCTGTAACACAAGAGGCCTGGAGAACAGCATGAACTCTATCAGAGGACCTTGGAGATAGCAGCTTTAGGAGCTCTCAGCCTAGAGATGGTAAGACAGTGGACAACTGGTCAAAAAGATTACAGGAGACCTTTGCCAGCAAATTGGGTGCAGCTGGTGCTCATTGGAACCTCTATTGCCCTTACTCAGTTCTGTGTCATGGTTCCTGAGCAGAGCTACTCCCCAAAAAAACAGCGCATAATCCTTTGGAGGGGGGCAATGGATATTTAATGAAATAGAGAACTTCCAACCATTTCTGATGAAAAGACCAGCACTAAATAGAAAATTTAATATTCAAGTAGAAGACTCAAGAGAAGTATAAAAAGCTAAACATGAAAGAGTAATAATTAAGAACCCAATGGAGTTAAATATTTTAAATATTCCCATATGGGAATATGATATATGTAACTCCTAAGAACTTTATCATTATTAGGACCATTAGAAGTCTTCATAGAAAGATGGCATAGATGTAAGTTGATTATGTTGGGATGATCTCCAAAATAAAAAATGTAGAGGTGAGAAAGAAGGATTCACTGAAAGAAGGGGAAAGGAAAGTTAGAATGAGGCAAATTTTTATAGTAGAGAGGAAAGTTGGCAGGGGTGGATAATGCTTGAACCTCACTTTCATTGAAATTGGTTCAAAGAGGGAATACACACACACACAACCACACACTTAGTTGGGTATAGAATTCTATTTTGCCCAATAAGAGGGGAAGAGGATAAAAGATATGATGTGAAGAATATAAGGGGGAGAGTACATTGAGAAAAGTGGTCAGAAGCAAGATTGACTTTTGAGGAGGGCCAAGATAAAAAAAAAAAAAAGAGTGATAAGGATAAACAAAAAAATGGGAAGGAGGAAAATGCAGTTAGTAATCACAACTGTGAATGTAAATGGGATGAGCTAATCATAGAATGGGAGATATAGCAAAAGGGATTGAAAACCAGAATCCAACAATATGTTGTGTACAAGAGACATCCTTGATACAGAAAAACACACAGGTGAAATGAAGGGTTGGAACAGAGTTTGTCAGGCTTCAGCTGAAGTGAAGAGAGCAGGAGTAGCTATCAAGATCTCAGAAAAAGCAAAATCAAAAATAGAACTAGTTAAAAGAGATAATTGGAGAAACTACATTTTGATAAATAATACCATAATAATGAAGCAATATAAAAAATTCTAGAATTTTCTCCGATAAAAGCCTCATTTCTCATATATAGGGAACTGAGTCAAATTTATAAAAATAAGAGCTATTTCCCATTTGGCAAATGTTCAAAAGGTATGAATAGGCAGTTTTCAAAAGAAGAAATTGAAACTATAGACATATAACAGAATGTTCCACATCATTATTGATTAGAGAAAGACAAATTAAAAGAATTCTGAGATACCTCCTCAATACCTATCAGAAATGAAAAATGCTGGAGGGGATAAAAGAAAATAAATATATTAATGAACTGTTGGTGGAATACTGAATTGGTCCAACTAATCTAGAGACAATCTGGAATTATGCCCAGAGGGTCATAAAATCATCCATAGCCTTTAATGAAGTAATACCATTACTAGAACTATACCCCAGAGATATGAAAGAAAAGAGATAAGGGCCTATGTGTATGAAAATATTTATAGTATCTCTTTGTGGTTTCAAAAAATTGAAAATTGTGATGGAATATTATTGTGCTATAAGAAATGATGAGGAATGTGATTTCAGAAAAATCATGGCAAGACCTAAATGAACAGATGCAAAGGGAAATGAGAAGTCAGAAGATCAATATGCCCACTATCAGCAATGTTATAATGATGACCAACTATGAAAGACTCATTTCTCTGATCAATACAGTGATCCAAGACAATTCCAAAGGACTCATGATGACAAAAATGTCTCTCCAGAGAGAGAATTGATGAACTCAGTGCATATTGAAATATATTTTCTTCCTGCCTCTTTTTGCAATTTTGTGCTATTACTAATATGGAAATAGGTTTACATGATTTCACTTGTATAATTGACATCATACTTTTTGCTTTTTTAGTGGGTGGGGGATGGTAGGAGGAAGGGAGAATATGGAACTCAAAATTTAAACAAAAACTTTACATATATAAAGAAGATTGGAAAGGTAAGAAGGGGTCAGGTTATAAAGAGCTTTAAAAACCAAACAGGATTTTATATTTGATACTAGAGGTATTAGGGAGGCATCAGAGTTTAATTAAAGAGCTGCATAGTCATATCTGTACTTTTTTATGTGTAGGTATCACTTGGACAGCTGAGTGGAGAATGGATTGGAATGCATAGAAACTTGAGGCAGGATGATCCACCAGAAGAATATAGCAATAGTGAAGACAAGATATGATGGAGGATTGCACCAGGATTATGGAAGTCAGAGGAGAGAAAGGAGATGAATGAAAGCAGAATTGACATTATCTGACATGATAGCATTTGGGGATGAGAGAGTGAGGAGTTAAGAATGACAGCTAGGTTTTGAGACTGGCTGACTGAAAAAATAGAGGTGCATTCATTAGTAGTAAGAAATTTAGGAAGAAGGAAAGGTTTGTGGATATATAGAGATGGGGAGAGTTAATGAGTTCAGTTCTGAACTTGTTGAGTTTAAGATATCTGTGGAACATTCAATTTGTGCTGTCCAGTAAAGCTGCAAATATGAGACTTGAGATCATCAGAAATGTTAAGTAGATCTGAAATCATCTATAAAGAGATAATAATTAAATCTTTGGGAACTTAATGTGATATCCATAGAAAACAATATAGCAGGAGAATAGATGCCCCATGACAGTCTTGGGAAATATCTATGCTTAGTGAGTAAAATCTAAATACAGATCCAGCAAAGGAGAATAAGGAAAAATGGTCAGACAAGTAGGAGAGCCAAGAGAAAGCAGTTACCATGAAAATCTAGAGAGAAGATGATAGTGTCAAAGACTACAGAGTTTAAGAAATTAGGAAAGAGCAGTTTCAGCAGAATGATGAAGCAGAAGTCAGATGTCAGAGTTAAAGGAAATGAGAGAAAAGAAAGTGAAGGCATTGATTATTGATAGTTTTCTCAAGGAATTTAGTCATGAAAAGGAGAAATACAGGATAATAGCTTGCAGAATAGAAGAATCAAGTGATAGTTTGTTTTTTGTTTTTAATTTGGGGTATTTTCATAGGTAGCAGAGAATTATCCAGTAGAAAAGAAAAGATTGAAGATCATTGATAAAAAGAGCATGAGAGAGAGGCAATCTGCTGAAGAAGATGGAATGCGATGGAATCACTTGTGCTATAAAGGGTTTTCCTAAGCATGGAGAAGGACTACTTCATGTGAGCTTAGGGTGAAGGAGGAAATAGTAGTAGAAAGATGAAGAAGGGAGAAGAGGAAACTCTCAGTGAATGGCTTCAACATTTGTGTGTGTGGGAAGGGGTGGGTGGATGTGTGTGTGTGAAAGAGATGAGTCATGGTTTTCAGCTAAGAAGGTAGGAGAAGGGGAGCCATGAGCACCCTCTGGTGTTAGGTGGAGGATGCTCAATGTGGGGGCAATTAGTTCCTTGATTCTCATTGAATAGGATTGGTGGATTGGACACTTGAACAGAGATATTGTCTTGATGGGAAAAAAATGCACACACACATATATACACACTTCAACTACATCCTATTCCCATATTTTCTTTTGGCATGAAGGTAACCCTGTGTTTTTCAAAGTTGTCAATGTAGATCTTTAAAAGGCTGAAAGGTTTTAAATAGTTCAACAATGTATTCTATTTGTTATCCAATGTTAACTAGTTAATTAATTTTAGAGAGGATCATCATTGTAAAGTTGACCAGATTGATTTTTTTTTTCTTTTTTGCCACAGCAACTACTGAAACAAGTTTCTGAGAAGTTGAATGGTTATATATAAAGAATATTGAAGCCATATAAATGCAGCCTAGGTACATGCAAACAATTTATTTTTATTGAAAATATAAATGGGAGTAGCTAAGTGGCCAATGGATAGACTACCAGCCCTGAAGTCAGAAGGACCTGAGTTCAAATACAGCCACTTGACACTTACTGTGTGTGAGTGTATGACCCTGTGAAAATCATTTAACTCTGATTACAAGAAAGGAAAGAAGGGAAGAAAGGAGGGAAGAAGAGAGAGATTTAAGAGAAGGAGGAGAAAAAAGAAAAATATAAATGAGATGTAATATAAAAGTTGGTATTTATACACTACTTTAAGGCCCAGAATCAAATGAGATATTTGTAAAGTGTGTAGCACACAAAAAATTAGTATCTGTTTTGAACCTCACAGCAATATTATGAAACAAGAACTATTATTACATTCATTTTACAAATGAAAAAGTTGAAGTTTAGAAAAAGACCAAGCGATTTCTTTGCCCAAAGCCACACAGCTAGCCAGAAACATAACTAGAATTCCAGCCTTCTGAATCTTGGTTCATTTTCTTTCCTACTATACTACACCATCTCCCAAGCACTAGCTTGAAGTACAACATACAAGTCAAAGGAGCTAGAAATGAAATTTGTGAATGACTGTCACCTTAAAGAAAAAGGAAAGTTTTAGATGGGATCATTATTCTTGACTCTGTGTCTAGCTGACAGAAATCATCAGATTCTAAGAAAATACCATTTCAAAGGACCTTTGGCTATTCAGGATTTTTTTTGTGTGATTAAAAAAAGAACAATGAATTTAAAGTTAAAAGTCTTGGCTTCAAATGTAGACTCTGGTACTCATGTGACCCTAACCAAGTCATTTCCCCTCTAGGCTTCAATTTCCTAATTTATAAAATGATGTTAGATTTGATAATTTCTAATATCCCTTCAAGCTCTAAGTCCTATGACCTCATTAAGTATTTTAGGCACTGAGGGAAGTACACAATTTAAATGCCCACCATTTAAGCAATTCAGTGGGCAAGAGAAGGGGTTTGGGAAGGAGGGAGGAGAGAGGAAAAAAGGAGGGGAAGGCAACGAGAGAGCTGAGTTAATCATTTGTGAGACTCAGTTCCCTAGGTGGGACTTCATAGCCAGTACCTTGCTTCTCTAGATACCTACATGATGTCATTTTGGGAGTGAAAAGTCCAAATGCACCAAAATATCAATTGCCCATCCTTCTCCAGTCATAAAAACACCTCTCCCTTAAGTTTTGCTGGGAATTCTCATCATTAGAGTCAAAGCTTTGGAGATCTTCATAGGGCAATTATGAAAATGAAGGTATATTGCCTGAGGTGAGGGCCCAGGTACATTATATTAGCATTCTTTAATAAGTATCACTTTGGAATGTACTGAGAGCTTATCCAGGAAAGGATAATGGCACACAAACGAGTTTCAGTTGGTGGAAGAAGGGAACAGTTTGATGATGGCAAAACCCTGGTATAATATACTGAACAGGACAGTAAGGAAAGGACAAGGTTCCTTTCCTTAAAGATCTTACAATCTAGTTGGGTAGATGAATCAGTACTGGCCCACACAAGACAGTACCTCATCAAGTCCTAAAGTGTGTTTCCTGTCTCCATGATGGTAGAGGTTCAAAAGAGGAAGGGATCAGTGAGAGCTGGAGCAATCAGGGACAATTTCATGGAAAAGTGAACTTTGAGCTTGGTTCTGAAAAATATATGGAAGACAAAATGGAGGTATTTTGGGTAGGGCTGAATAGTTTGACTAAAGATAAGGAGGCCTGACAGAGCTTAGTTTGTTCTTGGGACAGTGAAGAGATTGTTGTTAGCAAAATATGGAAATAAGGTTAATGGATTGGATGGGACAGAAGAGATTAGAGTTAAAACAGTAGAATCATTGATTTTGTTGATCACTTATAGTTTTAAAATAGCCTGCAGTCAACTGATGTCATAGATTATTGTGAATATAAAGTGACTTACAACATCAGTTGTTATTGTTGCTCTACCCACTGGCTACCCACTAACTACTCAATTAGGTTTTTGAGCACCTGAGAGGCTTGCTATGATCTAATTTGTCCCTAATGAATATTCCCTAAAAGACACCTAATTTAGGAATTAAGGTGTTTGTTTCAGGGATGATGAATAAACCAACCTAGCAGGGATTTGAAATTTGAAATAGGAGGGAATATGATTACAAAAATTAGCTTAGGGCTTGATTACTGACATGATTGAATGTCTTGGCTGAAGAGTCTCGACTTTATCATGTTGGCAGCTGGGTAACCATTGAAGAAGCAAACCCAAGTCCTATTGCTTTCTCTAAGACACCATGCTATTACTCAACTGCAACCTAGAATTCTTAGCTTCAGAGTGTCTTAGAATTGGAAAGGACTTAACCTGTCATATGGTTCAGTCTCTTTCCTAGTTCAATAAAGACCTTTATAAAGATGCCTGATCATCCCAGAAGTTCATTTACCTTCAATTTAAATATTTCTATGGCCACGAGCTTACTCAAATCAGCAAACATATATGCAAAGAATATAAAGACAAAAATGTCTTCAAGGAGCATTACAAAGTGCTTACTAAGTTGCCTTACTCTGGGGCAACTAGGTGTTATGGATACAGTGCAGGCCTAGGGTAAGAAAGATTCATCTTACTGAGTTTAAATCCAGTCTCAGACATATTCTAGCTGTGTGACCCTGGAAAAGTCACTTAATCTTGTTTGCCTCAGTTTCCTCATCTGTAAAATGAGCTTGAGAAGAAAATGGCAAAACACTTCAGTATTCTTTGCCCAAATGGGGTCACAAAATCAGACATGACAAAAAAATGACTGAAATTTGCCAGTTATTATTCTAAACTCTGGAGATATGAATAGAAGCAAAAACAAATATTGCACCTGCCCTCAAAATAATTACATTTTAATGGGAAAGACAGCACAAAAAGGAATTGAAAGGAGAGGAGGAAAGAGATCCATAGTGGAGAGGAATGGTATTCAAATCATGAAAATTAAAAGTTAAGTTGGGAGAGAAATGAAGGTGAGCCACCTTGGGCCCCTTCCCAAAATGGAGTGATCCTCCATCCTTCCTCATAGAAGGAATTCACAAATGCAAGAAGGGAGCCATCATGATGGAGGGATGTTCTCAGGATGAGGAGACCTCAGGATCTGAAGGAAGTTCAAGGTGAAACTGCAGCTGAAACATGGTGGTAAAATCCAGAGAATTGGAAGCAACAGAGAAGGGGAAAATCTCACACATAAGAACCCAGATGTTGTGTGTGGTGTGTGTGTGTGTGTGTGTGTGTGTTTTCTTTATGGCCTTTAAGGATAAAACACAGACTCCTCTGACACTGGAAGTCCTTATTTTTAGGTAGAACCTGTCTTTCCAAGTCAATTACACATTCATTACTCCCCCTCACACATTACACGTTCCAGACAAATTGGCTGGCTTGGTGGTGTTCTTTGCAGGACATTCCATCTCCTACCTCTTTGCTCAGGTTGTCTGCCTTGCTCAGAGAGCTCCCCTCCCCATCTCTAGCTCTTTCATCCTCCAGTTTTCTACAATTCAAGAGACATTTCCTTCTAGAAGAGGTCTTTCTTGATTCTCTCAAATGTTGGTGAACCACCACTGACTCTCAAATATTTTATATTTACTTATCTCTGTTCATTGTTCCTCTCAGTAGACTATGATTATAAGGCATGGTTTCTTTTTCTTTTTTCTGCTTTTGAATTCTTCAGCATATAGTATAGTACCAGCCATTAATAGGAACCCCTTATTCAAACAAATGGAGTGGAAAGTGTTTTGGAATCACAGATTTAGAGGAGGGAAAGTCTGTGGGAGTAACTGGATCCAGAGGACCAAACAGGTGTCCAAGAAGTCCGCAAGTTGCAAATAGGCAAGGTGGAATTCAAATTTAGGTATTCCAAATCTAGCCTTTGGACCCCTGTCTGGCTCCATCAATTAGCAAGTGGGAGACGGACACAATACAGAGTGACTGGAGGAGGTTGTTTGCATGGTTTGCATAGCAAATATAAGAAGTAGACCATATCTGAGCAAGACATCCTCTTGATCTCACCCAAATGACCCTTTTGATCTCCAACACTTGCTATCTTCTCTTCTAAACACTACATAGAGTTGGAGACAATGAGGAGATTTACAAGCTGAGCTATATTAAAAATAATAGCAAGATATTTAAATCTAATCTCTCATTAAACTTACTAGTGCCTTTGAGCAATCTGATCTCAAAAGAAGAGAGGCAGTTAATTGAGATGGTTGTGGAGGAGACAAAGGCTGTTGTCATTATGTCACATCTTCCCAAAGATCACTAGTACTTTCTTTGGCCTGGGGTCTGGGTAAAATACTTGATTTTTTTTTGGTAGAAACATTTAGATAATTTGCCTGTTGGGTGATACAGTGGATAAAGTGCTGGGCCTGGAATTCTGAAGACTTGAATTCAATTCCAACCTCAGAATCTTACTAGCTCTTTGACCTGGGCAAGTCATTTAATCTCTATTTATTTCAGTTTCTATATCTATAAAATGGGAATAATAGTAACAGTACTTACCTCCTAGGATTGTTGTGAGAATTTAGCAAGACATCAATAGAGTCTTTTACAAATCTTTAAATACTATATAAAAGCTAGCTATCATCATCATCATCATCATTATTGTCATCATTATCTATTTTACTTTGCCAGGATTGGCTGGGAGGTCCACAATGAATACCCTCTTCATAGCTATACTCTTTCAATGAACTATTAAATGGTATCTCTGCTTCAGTTCTTTCCCCTCTACAATCTATCTGTGCACAGATTCCAAGGTGATTTTCCTTAAACACTACTCTGATCTTATCACTTTTTTTTGGAATATACTCCAGTGACTCCTGTTTTCTCTGGTGTAAAACACAAATGCCTTTGTTTTCCTTTGTTTGCCAACCTGGCTCCAACCTACCCTTTCAGTCTCATTATACATTATTATTCTTTGTAGGCTCTAAACTTCCTCTGTTCTTCACATGTGTCACTCCATCTCTCAGCTGCTTTTCTTTGTACTGGCCACACCTTATATCTGGAATGCATGCTCTTCTCATATACTACTCATAATCACCCACTTTTTCTCAGGGCTGCAGCTCAAGTACCTCCTTCTGCAACTGGCCTCTCCTGATTCCTATGCTCCCAACTACAAATGCTCCCTAACTATCTGGTATTTATACTATTGGTATATTGTATTTATTTTGTATGTATTTATTCTTTCTAATTTATGCAGTGGAGGATTGACCAACAAGGACCCAAACCTTAAAATGTGCACAAATATCCCCTGCCTACTTCCAATCCCAAAACATAGAAATTTATTTATTTATGAAAGGTCATTACACAACATTACCCCACCAACCGATCTCCTACCCATCTACAACATATCTTCTGCCTGGATTTGTCTATTCCATAGTTATTGCTTGGATACACCATGATTACTTCTACTGGCTATGATGGACCCTGCTACTAACTCTAGTTTTCAGTGGGACCTCTGATGGGATCTCTGGATCTCCTGAATACACCATGAGTATTCTCCATCTCATGATACTCATCCAGTTAAAATTAAGAAAAAATAAACACAAAAGAAAAATAGATTCCATGTGTTCAGGGACATGTGGTAGCTAGGTGACACATTGGGCAGCTTCATTTCCCTCCATCTGGTATCTCAAAACAGACCTGCCTCGGGATGTGGGAAAACTGGGACACTGATACATTGTTGGTGGAACTGTGAACGGATCCAACCATTCTGGAAAGCAATTTGGAGCTATGCTCAAAAAGTTATCAAACAGTGCACACCCTTTGACCCAGCAGTGTTTCTACTGGGCCTATATCCCAAAGAGATTTTAAAGGAGGGAAAGGGACCCATATGTGCAAAAATGTTTGGGGCAGCCCTTTTTGTAGTGGCAAGAAACTGGAAATTGAAAAGATGCCCATCAATTGGAGAATGGCTGAATAAATTATGGTATATGAATGTTATGGAATATTATTGTTCTGTAAGAAATGACCAACAGGAGGATTTCAGAGAGGATTGGAGAGACTTGCATGAACTGATGCTGAGTGAAATCAGCAGAACCAGGAGAACATTATACACAGCCACAAGACTATACGATGATCAATTTTGATGGACATGGTTCTCTTCAACAATGATGTGATTCAAACCAGTTGTGCTGCGATGAAGATAGTCATATACATCCAGAGAGAGGCCTGTGGGAACTGAGAGTGAACCACAACACAGCATTTTGATGCTTTCTGTGAATATTTCCATGCATTCTGTTTTCCTTCTTAGGTTGTTTTTTTCTTCTTCTCTTTCTAGATCTGATGTTTCTTGTGCAGTAAGATAACTGTATAGATATGTATACATGTATTGTATTTGTCATATAATTTATCCTCTCTAGCATTTAGATTACCTGTCATCTAGGGGTGGGGGGTGGGGGGAAGGAAGGGAAAAGCTTGGGGAAAAAAAAAGTTTTGTTGTTTTTTTTTTTTTGCAAAGGTCAATGTTGAAAGGTCACTCATATGTTTTGTAAATAAAAAGCTTTATTAAAAAAAAAAACAGACCTGCCTCCCCAGAATCACCAAGAAAGAAAGTGATAAATGAGCAAATCTCTTTTGCATGTAGATGGTTCCAGTTCAATAACTCAACCTCTGAGTTATTGGTTCTTCTGGCTTTATGGCAAGCAGGCCAGTATCACTGGATCACAGAATAATGGAAGAGGGTGGAGATGGGGTTAGGAATGGGGCATAAGATATAAGACAAAGACATTGTTCAACTGAAAAGCATCCACTAAAGCATAATCAGAAAAAGCCTCAAGATTCTACCATATAAGGCTTGATCAAAGCAACTGAGGAAGTTTTGCCTGGAGGAAAAAAATGGCAAAAAAAATTTTTTTCATTCTTAATTTAATGAATACTAAAAGAGAGAGAGAGAGAGAGAGAGAGAGAGAGAGAGAGAGAGAGAGAGA